>JARFJB010002176.1:4192500-4197500 GCA_036346205.1 Vesta saturnalis | reverse complement strand
CTTAGATATTAAATAAAATTGGTGAATGGAGCAACCTTGCTTAAGACATTTGTGACCTCAAGTGTTTTTGACAGTGTATTGCCGATTTTCACTCAAGGTACCGTATTATTGTACAGTTGTTTCAATGCTTGTATTACTGTACTATTTATAGTTGTTCGTTCTAGTATTTGTCACAGTTCATGTATGGGCATATTTTCATATGCTTTAGTTAAATCTGCGAACATCTCTACCTGTTTCCGTTTGCTTCTCTATTATTTGCGTTGCCATATATACAACTTAATATATTGGTTACTATAATATATCTATAGTTTGCGAAGTTGTTCTGTTGTCCCCTTTTAAATATTCGTATTATTCATCCGATCTTCCAATTGTCTGGGACTCAATCTCCATTTAGATACCTTTCAAAGAGATATGTTAGCATTAATATTAATTTTTCTGAGCCGAATTTGAGTAGTTCGGCTGGTATACCTTCTCGTCCAGGTGCTTTTTTGCTTTTCATATCATTTATTGCTCTCTGTACTATTTTTGTACTCAACGTAACCGCTAGTCCTTTTATTTGTTATGTAACTGGGGATTGTGTAGTGGTACTCCCATTCTTTCATACTAATTTTGGGCAATGTTGTCAGTTTTTAACGTTGAAATTTGCACGCTTCATGTGATCTTGTTCCTGCTAAATGCATTTCTGAGCATTTTTCCCCAGCACATGTTATTTTCCTCTAAGAGCGTTCTCTTATTGCTAGTTCTCGGTTATAGTTTTCTCTGTTTCATTATGAGTTGGATGTTAGTAATAAGCACGAACATGGTTGTTATGTAATTATGAAAGTTTAGAGATCTTCAATAACAAACAAATTCTAATGAATAATCATGATCAAGGACCTTTAGGCTACCCAGAACTCATTAAACTTTCACTTTCACTTTCACCAGATAAGAAACGAAGCGTTACTTGCTGATGGTACATATATTAGAAATTTTCTTTAGTAAACCCTAGTCGACCCCTGATGATGATTGAAACGCTTTCAGTGTTTTTTAATTTTGTGTGGTACGTGGGTATATTTTATTTGTCACCGAATAGTGATCGGTATCACATTCCTTTCCCCTGAATACTCGGGTATCATGGGCTGTCAGATTTGTTTCTTGTTTTATTACAACGTAGTCTATAATTTAACGGTATTGTCTTGTATCCTGATGCCGAATAAATTATTATTTAATTATTATTTAAGATTGTTAATTTGTAATTTTCGTATAGTTGTAGAAGTCCTTGTCCATTATCCTTTATTGTATTTTCACCAATATTTCCAATCACTTGACTTCTATATTTTCTTCCAGTTCTTGCATTCATATCTCCCGTCATTATTATTTTTCGTTGATCTCCTAATGTATTCATAATATCATCAAAATGGTTTCTTTCTCCAAATCACTGGAATCTTCACTTAGCCCATATACTCTGATTACAGTTAATCTATTTACGTTGTGGTTTAAATTCGTAGTTATAATATTACCATTTACAGCTTCCCATTGTGATGTCTTATTTTTATATTTTTTTATTTATTAATATTGATACACCTCCGCTAATATGCGTATAGATTCATATTTCTTTTACACATTTACCTTTTTTCTTTGTTTCTGTTAGAACCACCACATCTGCGTTTATTCGTTATATTCCTTGGACGATATCCTCACATTCCACGAATATTCCACGTTCCAAAATTAATAACCTCTTCGCACCTAGTTTGTCGTCTTCCTGTCCGAGTTCCGAGGCTGAGCTATTGAGATTTTTTGCACATTTCAGTTTTACGGGTACAGGGTGGCAGGTCCTTATGCCTCAACCCTCCTCGTTCGCCTGGGCTTGGAAACGGCAACATCACTCACTGGGCTACTCATTCCACCCAGTGAATTGCTACAGGCTTATTAAATACAAAACATAAAAATTATAATTTGTTACAAAATCTTCATGTGATGGTTGCACATGTGCCGAAATACTTCCATCCGTTATAAGCTGTGTATCCTTTTTAAATATCCGGATTAGAGTTGCTTGATTATTGTTAGAATAACAGTGTATTCTACACAGTAATAATACCTTTTGGTACTGATAAAATGGAGACGAAGCATGACAAAGTTGGAAAATCAAATAAAACCTTAGTGTAGGTCAAGCAATGCCATTACCAGAGTGTTTATGCATGGCAGTAGCACTCGTAAGAAACAACCACAACATTTTGATACTGACTCTCTTAAGCTTTGTATATGTAAAAAGGGCCACTTGAAATATGCTTTCTACCATTGGATGTGGGTTTGCGTACCAACTCGGTATTTTGACACATGTTTTATACTATTGGACAGGATTGCGTGCGAGAGAGGTTACCCGACAGATGTTTTTTACTACAGGCGGTTAACCCGGATTGGCGTATTTTTGAGAAAATTTTAACGGAGATTTCGCATGACGTTACATCGTCTATGCCAACCTTCACGACAGTCCCTGATAAGTCATTTTTGAGTTTTTCTCTTTGACAGAATTTTAGTTAACTAGAAGCAACTGATGGTTCACATAATAGTTTTTTCCCGATGGCTTTCCTGCTAATACCTTTTTAATGGCTGATCGATTACATAATAATTTTTTTAACACAGCCCTTGGTTTTATCTTTAATCGCTTTTTAGTGCGAGTGGATCGATTACATAATACTGAGGGACCTTTCACTTGGGGAAAACCCAGCCCTTTCAATTATTAGAAATAAAAACGGCATCATTGGGAATACCCATATCTTTCTCTTATTCTGTCAATGCTGCTTGGAAATGCCCACAACTTTCACGTATTGCGGAAATAAAAACGGAAGCGGTAAGCGGTTAATATCATCTCCATTTTAAGGTCTTAATATTTCCCGAGAAATAAGATTTGTTTAACTTATGAAAATAAAGACCTGTTTCCATTACTTGTTACATAATTAATAAACAAACACGTAACCCGAAAACAAAGAAACTAACCATTGAAAAAATAGAAGAAGAGATTCATAAGAAACTTGCAGACCAACTAATACCCAACAAACGTACACATAAATAATTAAATGCCTCCAAATCAAAGAACCCAGCAACAAGTAAACACAAAACATGAAAACTTACAAACAAAGAAACTAGCAATCAAGGAAGTGCCCAGGCACAAAACATGTGCGTAAGTATACAAACACACATACACGCACATAACTAAACATGCAAGCACGCAACTCCTCAAAACAAAAATCATGGTTTCTTTTAACCCTGACCACACTGGTAAACAAGCAAGAAAAGATACGAAAGAAACTAGAACATAAATAAATAAATTTACACCTACAAACTTCCAAACAATCCGAATATACACGAAACCATCAACAAAGCGTATCAAAGAAACTAAAACATACAAAAACATAGTAGCAAACAATCATATTCAGACAAAGGGAGTATTAAACAAGAAAATATCTAAATAAGTACACTCTCAAATATACAAACACGCAAACAAAGAAACCAGCAATTAGGGAAATACAAAACAAGTAATTCCATGAGCCCATTAACAGAAAACAAAGTTACTAAACGTACAAACATACATCACACACACACACACACACACACACACACACACACACACGCACGCACACGAAAAACCAAAGAAATTAAAACATGCTAAAACTCAGTATCCTATGAATACATATACAACAAGTAATCAGCCAAAATAACAAAACTATCAAGCAAGGAAACATGCAAGAAAGAAGGCATTAGCAATCAAGTAAACATCAAAACACAAAGCATGAAATAGGTGCAAAAGAAAGGAACTGGCAATGAAGTAATATGCTCAAACACAAAGCATATACGCGTACGAACACAGAAACATGGATACACGCAAATATCACAACCCCAAACACAAAGAAACTAGTCAACAAACACAACAAGCAGTAATCTACCAAACAAACGAACACATAAACAAAGAAGTAAGTATCAAAAAAAGTGCCCAAACACAAAAAGATGTAAATCCTGTTAACATACAAATGTACAAACAAGTAAACACGCAACACTCAAAATCAAAGAAATTAAACAACAAATAAACCAAACAAGCAAGAGAACAAACAAGAAATATGCGGAAAATCACTAAAAAAGCATATATGCAAACAAGTAAAGACCCAACCGCGTAACCTCACAAACGTGCAAACGCACAAACAAAAAAGCGCACAAGTACAGAACATGCAAACCCTTTAAACATACGAACACACTAACAAGGAAACATTACAAAAAGTCCACCCCCAAAATACCAGAAAATAGCCAACAAGCGCCCAAACGCACCAAACTTGTACAAAACTAGCAAGTAAATATACATAACTGTGCCCCAGTGGTACACAAAAGTCCATTGCGAAGAAAATGCGTTATTTAGATAAGTGTGTATAACAAATAAAAAAATTGTAAATACTACTTCCTCTCGAAAGCCAACTTATACAAAGACCGCTTAAATAAAAAGGTAAGATTGCACTACGGTCCAGCTCAGCAAAGTACACTACTTACGAAATTTACTGTATTTTGTTAATAAGTTCGTAAGGGAGGCAGCGATATATCCTCAGCTATAATCAGTTCAGCAAGTCGAGCGCCACTCATGTTTTTATTAGTTAAGTAATTAAAATACGACAAAAAAATGAGAAATTTGTAATAACACCACAGCATACGCAACTAAAGCCGGTGTTCTCTTCAAGATAACGATCCTCATAACGAATGAAATTAAACTCATATATCTTCAATTACGATACTAAATTTTCTTAACGCAAGGTAGGGTTTGTATTAATACAAGGGAAGGTTGAAAAAAAAACAGATGCCCAAAGATACTCAAGTAATGCAAATATATACTGACTTCCGTAAAAATTGCAACACCTAGAATTTATTGAACGATTTTATTGAAATTTTCGCCAACGGTGTCTTTCATTAGAACAAACAAACGATTAAAATTAAACAAAAGAACAAAGACTAAAAGTGTTTTTTCAATAATGAGTTGCTCC
>JARFJB010002176.1:3917500-4185000 GCA_036346205.1 Vesta saturnalis | reverse complement strand
ATTTAATGCGGAACATAAATTCTATGGGAAATGTGTGAATTAACATTTTAGAAGCATTTTACTACAAAATATATGGTACGTACATAATTGAAATACATAACTAATAGAAATTGTATTAAATATGAACGAATACACTTGTATTACTAATTGTAAGTTGTAGAAACATGGTTGTCAAAGTGTAAAACTTCTAATCGGAGTCTCTATCTACATCCGAGCTTTCAGAATAGTTTCCGATGTTAATAATCAGTTTGTTAACTGTGATGTTCAACGTTTCTTCCCGTTTACACAATTGCTTATCGTTTCTTTAGTATGTCGCACACAATTAGCCCATAATGATTTTAATTAAAAGAGTTTACTTGCCGACGATTAGGTGAATTGATCTATTTAATGTATTATTTAAGAAAGTTAATTCGCACTTCTGCGATGTAACTTTTTTCCAATAAAGCTCTACGGTTGGAGTCTTTTTTGAATTTGAAACCCAGCGACTGGATTGCACGATGAAAACTTTTGTCACTTATTAATATGTGACTGTTACGAATTTCTGCTTTTAAACTTGCAACTGTGACATGTTTATCTGTAAATAAATTATTATGTCAAACACGTGTGAAAGATTGTGATGTAATATTACTCACTTTGTGCATACATACTTGTACAACGTAGTTCTTATGCCCATTTTGGATGTTTCTGGTAGATCGTCAGATTTTGTTTTCTTGTGTGGTCGCTTTTTATCTGGACTTGTTAGAAATGGGTTAGATGCAGCTCGAGACTGGATATTTCTCAACTGATATAAAGTATGGAGTAAATGATGATTAAAAGAAGTAAATGTAGGAAATGAGTAAACAGTCAAAGGATAAAGAAGCAAATGGAGGTTATGTAGTAGTTTGTCAAATGAGAATGAAATTCATATGTATACAAACAAAATTCATTTCGCGTTTATAGGTTTACTCTTTCTATTACATTTGCTTATGCAATACCGTATGTCGATTTCGTCAAATGCACTACGAGTGTTCCCCATCCTTATTTAATTCACTGTTTTATATGATAAGACAGTATAAACAAATTGGAAAGCTAGATTCATAAATTAATGACGTAGCGGTAAACACTCGTGACGAGGACAATACATTTTCTAATATATTTTAATATTTTGACTGACGTCATAAGGTAGATTGGTTAATAGTGGAAATTTGTTGCTATGATTGATGATTGGGTGTAATTGGATTTGTACGTCAAGTAGAGTTTACTAAACGTAAAATAACATTAAATAAGTAATTAATTTGTAGGAAAACACTTCATAATATGGTTAAAATCGTGTAAATTTCAATAGTTATCGTCCCCAACAAAAAGAAATAAATGTGCCAATAAATATTTATGTCAACATATCATAAATACACGTTTTTAACTCAAGAAGATATTATCAATGAAAATAAGGAAATATTACATTTCACTCTTCGTAATAACATACTTGGTGTACACTTTTATAGTGCATACTTTATATTAAACGGGGTGTAACATAGAGATAGGATAAACGAACTGTAATTACTAATGAATATAAATAGAATTAATTAATGATATCATGTATTTAATGCACGCATCAGAAATGATGTACTCAAGCAAATAGGCGCACACGTGCGTTCTTCAAGAATACATTATATTTACCATAATAGCATACACAGATATGTAGGTACACTATTCTATTTAAGATACCATCAATTAAGCATTTAGTAATTAATTTGATAATTTTACGATTAACCAGACTAACTGACCATAAAGCTGCAATTAACATTTGTCAATTAAACGTAGAACCAATATAGAGGTGTACTAAAGACCAAGTTTAAACAAATATTTCCATATAAGCAATAATTTATTATATTAGTCTATTATGATTCTAGTAATCTGCTATTGTTGTTTTATTTGGGCACTAGAACTATTTAGTCGGAGAGATGTAAAGAAGATAATCATAACATAATTGCACATTCAATTTAATCTTCCACGAGAAAATATTTTGGTCCGGTTGACAAATCAACTACATAGCACACACGGTTGTGTGCTGCATTAGAAGTTTATTCCGATTTTACACATTGTTACTGTGAGAAACAACACAGAGCGCTTTATCGCATAATGTACATTTTTGTAATGGTATATGTAACAGTTTGTAGAACACGTATAATAACATTCAAGTTCCTTATTAGAAGACGACGTACATTAATTAACTCATGTATCAGTAATAAGAACTAGAAGCATGTACAAAATCACTAAAAATATGTGATGCATGGTGGTTGAAAAATCGACCACAATATACGTATATCCGATGTCGCATTAGATATGGCTGTACATTTAAATAATCTCCTGGTATTTGAGATTGTATATGCCAACTTAGAAAAAATCTTAGACCATGAATAGTATAGACATGCCCCCAGCTCTCACAAGTGAAGCAAACATGAATCGAGCGCGTGACGTCACAATGTGGCAGGACTACAAGCCACAGCCAACCCAAGATAACGTTCTTATAGTCGGTATCACGATTAATTGAGCTCATTTCAGCTCCTAGTAATTACATTCTTACTTTCTTGCTAAACAAGAAAGTATTGCGGTGGAAAAAAAAATCGAAAAAAATAAGTTGCACTATTTTGATGTTTTACGACTCCCTGAACTCGAAACACAAAATTTTTGAAAATTTTTTTAAATGTCTGATTGTGTGTGTCTGTGTCACTCGCCAGCCGAAACTATACGGACGATTTTGATGAAATTTGGAATGAAGGCCTACGAGACAGTAATGTCGACAAAACAAGCTTTTAAACGCAATAGGTATACAGGGGGTGAAAAATAAGGGTGTTATTTTGGGGAAAAAATTTCTAATTTTAACACAGAAGATTGAAATTCAGGTCATCGATAACTCGCACGAGATGCAATTTTTTAAAACTTTCAAAATTGAATATGGCCGCAGTTACAGTCACATATACTTTTTTTTTTTGTAGAAATATGTATTTCAGATATAAATGAGTTGGAAATAGATATGCGTGGTTAAACAAAGGTTTTTAAAGAGATTTCTTTACGTAATAAATTATGGTATACATATGCCTACATTTAAGGGGCCATACTTACGCAATTATTCGAAATTGGTTTATTTAAAATTCTCTCAAAGCATTTTTTTTTGTTTTTTTTTTATATTTTCTAGGCAACCAGCCACTCTTATGAATCCAAGTAACCTTCTTCTAAAGCTACTACTATAGGAGATATGAATTTTCAAATATTTAATATTGATATTGTTAGAATTTTCTAACTATTTTGGTTACAGACTTGGGATTTTGGAAATAAACTATTACTTTATTTGAAAGAGAGCGAAATTTGCTTTAAAATGATATCAAACAGTCCATAGCTATCTTGAAAGATAAGCGAGATATCTATTTTTAACTTTCAACCTACATATATATATATATATATATATATATATATATATATATATATATATATATATATATATATATACTTATATATGTAGGTATAGAAGGTTATGCAATCGAATTCTTTTTCACTATCACTAAATCGACTTATTAGCTCATTTTACAACTTTTGGCCAAGTTTCGTCAAGATCGGCCATGATGTCTGGATGTCTCGGAGAGCGGGGTTTATTAGGGTCAGTTTTTGATTTTTATTAAATATTTCTAAAACAGCTGAATATAAAAATACCCCATATATTTTTTAGTATTTTGCAAGAAAGTTCTGTAAAGCATTAGCATTCACCTAGTTTATGTTTACATCTATAGTAATTAAAAAACCGACTATAGGTACTTTATGAAATAAATTTTCTTTTCTCTGGTCTAAACATCAACAAAAACCACTTGTTTCATATAGGTATGCATTAAGAATAAATAAAACAGAAAAAAATGAGAAAGAACTGAAACAATTTTTACAAAATGAAAAATATGCGATTTTAAACTGGTTATTAATATGATTGTTATACTTAAATTATTGGTTTTAAAGACTTAGACTTATGGTGAAGTCTTACATTGCAGTATTCATAAGTAATTAATTTTATTAAATTGTGTAGGTGGTTAGACTCACTTGGTGAGTCAAACATATGGTCTGTGTACTCTGCAAATACTATCCCTCTCACTCCCTTCATCAGATTCATAACCAAAAGAAACATTATATTAGGTTTTCTATAATCTCCCGTTTTTTCACTTATCCTTATTTCTGATTCAGTAGATATGAATTACATCCAATCCAATGATGGATGTATCAGGCGCGGTTTTGTGCCAAAGTTTTTGATGACTGTAAGTAACAAATCCAGCTATGTACATCACAACATCATTTACATAAGCAGATAGCTCCCGTGCATGTGCACTACTAATCTCAAAGTCGCTGTGATCATAGTACCGGTTAGGGTATTCATCTTGAGACACTAAACCTACTTGGCTACATAATTGGCTTCTTTGAGCGTATGTTAGAATTGGTGGACAAAATAATTGTTGGAATATCTTCACCACAGTTACCTTGTGCCGGTCCAGTGACTGCAGTATGCATCAAGGGCCGTTTAAATGCAGCTTTAAGTTGCTTTACAGTGGGATTATTGTTACGCCTCCCTCCTACTCCCGATGGTACTAAAAAATACCTCTAAATGGCCCTGGCACAACTTATAAGACAACGAAAACCTAAAACCTCCAGTATAATACTCTTCTGAATACAATTATATGTACCCATCATAGATTTAAGGATTACTACTAGCCCGACAAATACAGTTTTTTTTTGGTTTAGGTGCAATGTGTTACCTCCGCGTGTGCGTTTCAAATTCGTTATATACTTGATTATCTCTTCAATTCTGTTAAATAAAAACGGCACATTTTTTCCTGCATTCCTTATTTAAATTGCTTTGCCAATAAATTTCTGCTATTTAGCAAATTACAAGCATCGATGAATATTTGAATGCATTTTTCGGTTGCCTCACTGTTCCTAAAGTGCTCTGAGTATTTTGTAGTTCGAATATATTTAATTCCTCTACTCACACTCGCACTAAATGTCTGAGCCGCCAGTTTCGCTTACATTTTCTCTCTCTGCCAATTCAAGTGCCGCTTTGTAATTTTTGTCCCTGGGTGAATCTCAACCAGTTTTTAAATATATTCCCAATACACAGGATTACCCTCTTCATCATAAAAAAGCTTACATGCACCAATGCGTTTCTGATAAGCTTTAGCATATGAGGAGGATCCAACAAAACAATAACTGGAGCTCCTGTAATTGGGTGGAAAAATGTGTCCTCTCCGTAATTGAAAAATTTACACCCAGACTAGCGGCAGCCGGTATGTTGCTCGAGGCACCATCAAACGTCAGGCTACAAACTATCACTCCAACTTCGTGCAGTATCATCAGACACGACGAAATTAGATTCGAATAGAGTAAGTTAACGTATTAATGCATTCATAACGTACCCAATAAACTTGTCACCATCCCATTCAACTTGATGAATGGACATTTCACCAATCATTAAAGCACATACATATCTTGCCTTTTTTTATCCATTTCTTCTACTTTTGCCTTCAGCACCTCCAGAGCTTCCTTCATAAACCTAGGATTACAGTCAACAGATTGATACTACTTTTGCAATGTCTGTGGATGAGGTAAAACTCTATTGAGTGTTTTTCTGATGTAATGGTAAGCTCTTGGGGAGTTAAAGCACAGCTGTTTAACTCAGGGGGACATGTTCTTTCTTTAGCCTTTATAATTTGTTGGAACAGTTTCAGTTGCAGAGGGTGACACAGTGTTCTGCGTAATATAGAAAAGAACAATAAAATTACGTTAATCTTTCGAATTTGATAAAAAGTCAAATTTAGGAGTTAAATTTAATTTGTTTTGAACATTTATAACGCAGCCTAACTTACCGAGTGAGGTTTTTTCAGATATCGTCAGCTTTTCTTTTAAATGATCCAACAAAGATGTTACGTTGTTAATTCGTTTATTAAGCCTCCTATTCGTCATCTGCAGTCGTTTAATTTGATTGATTTTATTTTTTAAAACCATTGTAATTATTTACATTCTCAACGAGAACACTGCTGAAATCTCCTACGTAAGAATTTCTATTCTTTTTAGGAGGCTCTTCTAGATCTTCTGTTGCAACGTTTTCCCTTGTATCTTGTTCTGATATAGCTGAAAGCCTATAAAGGTAAAGAATACTATTTTCTTAGACCATGTACACAATGGTCTAAGGTTATTTTATTACAAAAACATTTATTTTGGTGACTTGATGTCAATCAGACTTGACAATGTATAAAGTCTCAAATTTGGTTGTGGGTGCATAATCCCACTACATCCATTACTTTACGTATGATTTTTGTGGTTATGTATATTATTCAATAAGTATGTATAAAAAGGAAATATATTAATACTTACTTATTCCTGTTGTTTTGAGGGTTACTCCTTTGAGTAGATGGTTTCCTAATTTTAACAGATTGTTTTAAATGATCGGGAAAATCAGACATTGAAGTAACTACCCTTTAAAGTTTTTTTTGAACTCCATCCGCTTGTGTTAATCGTGCCAATCTGGACCTACGGCATTGAGTTATGGGGATGCGCTAGCAAATCGAACACTGCTATTATCCAGCGCGCTCAATCCAAAACTCTTCGCGCAATGACTGATGCCCCGTGGTATATAACAAACCAGATGCTTCACCAGGACCTCAATGTACAAACTGTCCAAGAACTGATTAAAGATCGAAGTAAGAAACACCACCAAAGACTAGAACTTCATACAAACATCCTTCTCCAACCTCTGCTACAAGATGGTGGCCAAAGAAGGCTGAAAAGGAAGAGACCATTGGACCCTAAATAAGGTACAAGAGTTGTTCTCGCTGGAGAAGCTCATCAACGTCACAAGGAACTGCCCTATCCAGTTCCTAAGTCAACAAAATAGCTTAAAGATGTACTGTATACTTTTGATTGCTGTTTAATAAAAAAAACCTATGAAAAGATATCCCACTTCCTTTTTTTTCTTTCCGTACACTCATATGCCAGACAGAAATGAACCATTTTAATAAACAAATATCTATCTTTTAATTAAAAGTAAAAAAAAAACATTAAACAGACACAAACCCAACAAGTACAAAACACAGCGACAGATACGTGTGTGACGTCATCTGACAGTTCTAATGTTTGCTTCACTCGGTCACAGAGGAAAGGTTCGTGAGGGCGAGTCTATTGTGTCAAAGGAAAAAATGCATAATACACATTGTAAAGTTGGGCTTAGGTATGTTGTTGCTAGCTTATTGACTAATGAATTAATGATTTAAGAGTGACTTATTAATGCAAATTACTAGGTATATATACAAAGATTATAAAAACATTTCCCATTCTAATTTTTAAATTATTTTCATACCTCCTTATTTAAAGAATACCTTCTTGCATTTTTTATTGTATTTGATATCTTATGCGCCCTTGCTCAGGGCCGGCACTAGTAGGTTTGCCGCCCGGTGCAATATGTGGCATGCCGCCCCTCCCTTACAATAAAAACCCAAGAAAACAATTGCAGCAATTTTTATAACAGATAAAAAAAGACGCTAAGCACAAAATAACTAAATTTTGTATATTTAGATACTGAGCACGATTTACATTAAGCACGAACAGTAATATTAGTAATATAAGTAGGTAAATGCGTGAGTAAGATATATCTATTAAAGAACGTAACATATTTTAAACAAACTACATAAATACAATACTGTAAAAAATAACAACAAAACCACGTTAAAGAAAACTTTTTACTTTTAATTCAGTTAATTCATTTTCTATAGCTAATGTAGCCAAACTGTTTCGGTTTAGCCGATTTTGGGTGGTAGTAGAAGAGGGACACCATGCGCCATCTTGCATTTTGACGTCACAAGGATGCCCCACGTGGGTGCCCATATTTTCCACCCTTATTTTTTATTTTTTATTTTCGGAGGCCTTTTTCAACCCCTTGGTTTCACCCCTATGGTATCTTTTCGGAGGTCTTTTTCAACCCCTTGATGGAATTTTCATCCCTAATTAAGGCCTTTTTTGTGTTTACTCGCTTACTTGAGGGGGCGTATTTTTCACTATTATTTTATGGTTTCTTTTCGGTGGTCATTTTCAGCCCTTGATGGGAATTTCAAACTTGATTAAGTCCTTTATGATTTTTTTTTCATGCCTACGTGTAGGAGTCGTTTTTTGTTAATTATTTTTTATTAATTAATTAATTATTTTTTAACCCGTGGAAGTTCTCGATCCTAATCTGTTGCCCTATAAGATGATCTCAAATCTGTATTCTGATAAGGGTGCGCAAATAATCATTAGATGTAAAAGATAGTTTATTTAATCTGTGTCTACAATTAACATTTATTAGAGCTTGTTTATCAGATATTTGAATGATGTATAACTCATTTAAAGGATTGATTAGGTAATAATTACGTGCGTGACAAAATTGACTGTATTTCCCCATATTACCTTATTAGCGTATTTTAAACAATTTTATTGCCATGACTATTAAAATTATCACACTCCTATCTAAAGATTGTGACTTTTTTACATATACGAGAATTTATTTGTACACGGGATTTGTATTATAATAAGGAGTCCTCGTTTGTAAAACGGGTTGTTGTTAGGGTTCTGTTCGCGGATTAAAAATAATGACATATAATTACATTCATTTTCTCGTTTCAATAGTTTATAAACGATATGTTCTACTAACTAACTAATTTTCTTAATTACCGTTTTTGTTACTGTTTACAATGTAAAATAAGTGTGTAATTAGTATTATATTTATATACATCAAAAATTTAAAATTTATTAGATCTCATTTTTTATCAGAAGAGATTGCATAATTGTAGGTCTTTTTGTGCTTGTTCACGTGAGGGGCGTATCTTAGGTCTCGATAATGAGTTTGGGTTTGGTCTTGGAGCTTGGAGCTGGTCTTGGACTTGGACTATGTCTTGGGGCTGGGGCTGGGCCTGGGATTGGTCTTGGGGTTGGTCTTGGACCTGGAGTTGGTCTTTGGGCTAGGATAGGGTGACAACTATTTTTGGTAATTATCTTGTAGATAATTTTGTTTCTGGGCTTAGCGCTTTGATTGAAAAGGATGTTATTTAGTCTATTTAAACGAGGTTGCTGGTAGAGTATCTGTTAGTATCGTTTAGCGATTCAAGATGGAAGGTCGAAATTTTTAGAAGCCGCGTACCAAAATGCCACTTCAAACCAGCACGGATATTTATTGTTCGATTTAAACCAGAATACACCGGATGTACTACGTTTTAGAACAAACATATTCGGGCTTCAAGGTATTTGCCAGGTATATATAGCGAAAAAAGGGTTTAAGCCTCATAAAGATTACATCATATATGATGGCTGACGTTTTAAGCGAGAACACTGATATCCTGCATGCATTAGCCAGATTAAGTAAAAGTCAACGTGACGCTTTATTGAAATGTTTGGATAGTAAGCAGGTAGAGTGTATTTGTGAGTGTGCACATAACATTTTGAAAGGTCGTGTACCTCTGTCAGCTGATCAAAAGCAGCGACATAAGCACACTTTAAGACGATTGGCACAGAGATGCGAGTCTGTAAAAAAGAAGAAACAGTTTCTTGTACAGAAAGGTGGTGCATTTCTACCACTCCTGTTAGGCCCATTACTCGGCGGAATCCTGGGTAATCTGTTTCAATAACGATGGACCACAATCTGAAGATGATTATTCTACCGATGGACTTTATTCAACGCTTACAGGTGCCAGATGTTACACAAAACAACATTTTAACGCAGCTGGGTAGCGATATGGATAAAGTTTTAAAAACCAAAATGACTGACCATGTGGCATGGACCAAATGGCAGCAGTACGACCAAGTTCTTCAAAGGTATCTACACTTTTCCAATCAGTTACGTCAGCCCACCAGCATAACAATCAGCGGTGACGCTGTTGCTGATGATATTAGATATTTACCGCAACGCAAAGGTCTAGCGGACGATGAAGTAGTATCAACACTTCCGTCTTCATGTAAGAGAAAAGGCGAGGCTTTCTTACGTATACTGAAACGAGCAGTGATGTATTTTGGGATAAAAGGGGTACTGTCACAATAAAAGGCGAGATCATATCACATTCCAACATTATCGATCTGGTTCACGAGACGTTAAGAAAACAAAAAACTACAAACCCGCGTGGTTGGCGTCAGTTTGCGACGTACATTAAAGAGATAAATATACCACGAGAGTTTATCGGAACTACGCAAAGACATGATGTTTCTGTATCACCCAGCGTTGAACGGACCCTCACAACAACTATATGTGAGAATTATGATGCTGATAGTGAAACGCGCGAAACACCGAGAAGAATCTCCCAAAGAAGAAGAAGAGGAATTTCACTAGATTGGGATTCGTGGCGGACATAACATGGATGTTGTATACTATGATCCCTTTCACCCGGTAGCGTTCGCTGGTATAACACTTTTAACTAATGCTGTAAAAGATAAAAAAAAAATATGTGGAAGTGAAAAATTGGTTACAGGCACAGGAAGCTTATATGGTACATAAACCAGTCAGAAAAAAGTTTCCACGAAATAAATATATTGTGAGTAACCTTTACGAGTTGTGGCAAGCGGATCTTTGTGATATGCGAACTTTAAGTAACGGTAATTTATGTATTTAGCAAGAGGGCATGGGCGAGAGCACTTAAAACGAAGACAGCCTCATCTGTAACTGAAGCATTCGCTGACATTTTTAAGGATTGCGACAATACTCCGGCAAATCTACAGACGGATAAAACATTGAAAACAAAGATGTGGCGTTATTTCACTTACAAAAATTCCTACAGGTATATTGATGTACTCGAAAGACTTGTGACTGCTTACAGCAATAGCCCTCATTCAAGTATAAAGATGGCCCCTGCGGTTGTAAACGATAAAAACATTTTGAAAGTGTGAAATAACCTGTACGCGAAAGGTTTAGGTCCAGTACGTCAAATATAAAGTCAGTGAGCATGTCAGAATCGCCAGACCTAAGTACACCTTTGAGAAGGGATACGAAACGGATTGGAGCGAGGAAGTTTTTACAATTAGTGCGGTGATAAAAAAAGAAGACCACCAGTTTATCGAATAATCGATCTTAATAACGATCCGGTTGAGGGTACCTTTTACGAAGAAGAATTGCGGGTTGTTACGGTTGATAAAGACACTCTATTCAAAGTCGATAAGATTCTAGCAGAGAAAGGCCGCGGGTGATATAAGCAATACTTGGTCAAGTGGCGTGGATACAGTAACAAATTTAAGAGCTGGGTGTTAGCTTCTCAGTTGAGAGATATATAAAAATAGAGTTCTATCTTACCTTATTGAGTAATAGCTCTATGACGTATTTTCCAGGTAATATGACGTGAAGTTTTATTACGCAGCTGCCAGAGCGGATAAGATTAACGGGGTCGTGGGTTGTAGGGGTATCGGAAATTCAGTACCTATGTTCTTTTGCCGCTGTAAGTGCAACAGACAATTTAATTTATTATAGAACAGAGCCACCTGGAGAGAACGTGCTAGAAACGATATTAAAGAAGGCCGCTGAATATTTTCAACGCGACAACGCGAAGATCATTTACATTGAAGGTGGCTCGTACGTGATACGTTTCGCTTCGGGAAATTATGCCAACATAGAAGAAATTGCCACCGAGCTAAATAACCATGTACTAATAAGTAAATTGCTAACAATCGAATATCATAATCTAACTAAGCGCGTCACTACGAAATTAAAAACTCAGCTCTCGCTATTCGGATTCTCACACCGTCTAGCCTTACAATTGGGTTATCGTCCGTATCAGAACATAGCTATGGAACCAATGCCCCCTCACCCCGCTAGTATATGGATAGGATTACTAACTCAGATGTTTGTTTATTGCGACATCGTTGAACCGCAAATTGTGGGTGATTTTTTATCTCCGCTTATGCGCATAGTAAATATTACTTCAGAAAACTATGCCTACGGAAGTCATAAAGATGTGGTTTTTTCGCCTGCACACTACATACTGGTGATGACACGGGAATTTGAAAACATCGAGATTGATATAAAAACAGATACGGGTGCAGCAATGCCATTTGAGTTTGGAACGTCGTGTCTGAAGCTACACTTTAAGAAAGTACAATAATGGTTTGCCCTTATCAGCAATATTACATGAATCAGGCCGGTAACGGTATCGGCTCTATCTACAGAAGTACGCCATATCAACGTGGTCATGGGATAGGAAGCTGGTTAGGTGGTATATTTAGAAGTATAATACCGTTGTTTAAGTCTTGCGCAAGGGCTATTCGAAAAGAAGCTCTTAGAACGGGTGCTAATATTCTTGGTGACGTCATAGAGGATTGACCTTTTAAGGATTCCTTTCAAGAAAGATTTTACGAGGCAGGTAGAAACCTTAAGCGTAAAGCCGACGAGAAAATCGATATAATGATGGAGGGTTCGGGTTATAAAAGAGTAGATCTGTTCGTTAATAACCAGTCTTTACCGAGAGCTGTTGCTAAGAAGAAGCCTACTTACGACGATATATTTTCAAGATAATGGCTTTTCTACGTGCCCAATCGTGTGAATGCGTCAAGGCCGAATTGGATTTATTCGCTTTACCGTCGACGCAGACAAGTCTCGAGAGTGGTGAATAAATATTTTACAAACCCTTATCAGCTCTGAGTGATGACGCCCCAATATAAATTGTAGTCCCCGGAAATGGAAACGATTACATAGATTTAAGCCAGACCATGTTGTACATCACTGCTAAAGTTCTAAAGCAAGATGATACAGCACTTACAGACGCTGATGTTGTAGCACCGGTAAACAATTGGATGCATTCGCTTTTTTCACAGTTGGAGATTTACTTAACCCGACGGAAGTACGGTGACATTTTGTAACACCATTGGTACGGTGGGTATAGACTGAAATGTGCTTATACGGTGTGCTATCGGCCAAAATTTGCTCGTGCGATGTGGTATCTACTGAAACAGGCTTGTATTGTGGCTTTCTTTCACAGATGTGACATCTTTTGCCTATTTCTATTCTTTCCAGCACCTTCCTGAACTGTCTTTTCTGGGACAATGCCCGTTATTTCCGATATCTTCCTTTTCAGGTTCAATTGTATTTTTAGATTCATTTGTCTCATCTTCATATGAGGCGATATCAGATCGAATACTGTTTCAGAAATTGTCGACGAGTAGTGGGATTGCATTGTAGACCACAAAGGAATTGATGAAGGCTGAATTCAATAAGAAATAAAACATAGTCAAAGGCCATTTACGACTGTTGCGTGCTAGATTATAGTTGGCTGAAAGTTCGCCCGCTACGTCTAGCTCGCCTTTTGTCAAATTATAAGACGTTACGATTTCCGGTTTTCGTTCATCCCCAGTACTGTTGTTAATAGAATTGTCATAATGTAAGGTATACAGTAAGAGAATATTTTTATTCTTCTTAGGTACATACGTTCCTTGGAGCGCAAATAATGAACTTTGCTCCTGTCTGGAATATCTAATCTGGATCGATAATTAGCTGTTATAAACATGTCCCTTGGAAAAATATCTGTGAAGTTTAAGAAGTTACGCATTGAGTACGGTGGGGTATAAGGCTACACTTCTCGCTTACGGCGATGTGAAACGATCGGAGTGCGATTGATGACTGACCTGGCACCACTACCGCATTGTAGGAAGTAAAATGGGAAGCCACTGAAAGCAGCGTCCATGTGGACTCCCCTTTGACGATCGGAAAAGTACTGGGGTATGATATACCCCACCGTACTTCCGCCGGGTTAAATCAGAAGATGGTGTTACAACCAAACAACACCTACGCCTACAGTTCATATATCGAAACGCTGCTAAATTATGGAAAGGAGGCCAAGAGTTCACATTTAGAATGTACCTTATGGCATAATGATACAGCTGGACAGATGAATAGACTGGGAAACGCATCGTAGGCTTTGTAGCAAATAAAACCTTCAACGGTGATTACCCCTCAAACCCGTTCAATTTTCATCACTGCAATATTAACTACGTGCCGTTATATATTGACGGACAAACAAATTCCTTTGAAGGCCTTACAACCAGACTTTACAGCTAATGGTTTATATGTAAGAGCACCTTATTCTCTGGTACGGGTATTCATTTTTTGAATGAAGGTAACGATATATCGAGAAGTGATTACCCCAACGGATACTGTTTAATGGCCTTTGACCTAACACCTGACTTGTCTGCAAACGCCAGTACGCACTGGAATTTAGTTAGAAACGGTTCCCTTCGGATGGAAATCGGCTTTGAAGAAGCGCTCGCCGAAACCGTTAACTGTTTGGTGTATGCAGAATTCGATAACGTGATCGAGATCGATAAACATCGGAACGTCGTGGATTTTAGCTGTTAAAAGTGTTAGCTCAAATCTTCAGTGTACAGCAGCAGCCGAAAGAAGATGGACGCATACTTGGACGTACAATGGTTTAGTGGTGTTAACAACGAATTCATACCGAAAGAAATTGGCGTGGTTACAGATCATGGTCGTTTATCGTTGATGCTAATAAAACCACCTCGAGGTTACTTTATATCAAGATCCATGTCACAACAGATAAAATTTATGGAGGATAATTATCATGGGCTGAAATGGTTGTCAGGCCATGTGCACTACAACAATTTTCGTGAGGAGTTGATGAGAGTCTTGCGCCCCTTTAACAAAATTCACTTTAAGGGCAGTAAAAAACAATAGTTTTTAGGGTTTCTCAACAAACCAATGGTAAACCTGGAGGAGACTGGTTGCCCGTCGATTAAACAATTGAAAAAGGAAGCAAAAGCATATAGCTGTTTAAACCATAACATCACTGGGCCTATGTGTGTACTGGAAAACGCCTTAATACTGCAAGACTGGACGCATACCAATTCCAAAGATGTATGCGGTACAAGTGTTGAAATGTTTGAAATCGATCCCCAGCCACAAGAAGAATGTGTTTCGGCTTGTATGTGCTTCTAATCAACTACCGAGACACGCACCTAGACCGCCTTAATACTGCAAGACTGGACGCATACCAATTCCAAAGATGTATGCGGTACAAGTGTTGAAATGTTTGAAATGGATCCCCAGCCACAAGAAGAATGTGTTTCGGCTTGTATGTGCTTCTAATCAACTACCGAGACACGCACCTAGACCGTGTGCAATTATTGTAAACACGGCAGACAAACCAGGTCAGCATTGGCCCGCTATCTACATTGATGATAATGGTGACGGAGAGTATTTTGATTCCTTTGGACGAGCACCTCAAGGGTATCATTTACGTTTCCTAGAGAAGAATTCTGGATGGTTCCGTTACAATAAAACAATACTGCAGGATTACAATTCGGATGGGTATGGTATTTATCCGTTAACGTTTCTATATTGTAGATTATATAGTTTATTAATGATTGACTTTGTAAAAAAAATTTTTAGTACCTTACTTTTTTAATTAAGAGTTGCTTAGTATCAGATGAGCCTATTGTTTTTCTTTCCTTTTAATTCAGCATATGTGTTTTTAAAAATTTATGACTTTAGCGTTTTAAGAAAAGTGTGTTACTCGGTTGGTAGATTATTAAAATTAACAGGTTTATATAATTTCACAGTAATTAGCTAAAAGTAAACATGAACAGTGGTTTCTAACTACATATTGTTGTTGTAGAATTTAAAACATGCAATTATTACATTCCAAACTTTTAATGCGGTTTTTAGAAAAAATAATTTACGTGTGTATGTATGTATGGACAACATATAATATTTTGTTCAAACCGCTTTGTTATTAATTACTTTAAGGGAAAGGTAAATACGAGTTGCAGTAAGTGTGATAGAGATAATTAGGTTGTTTGTATATTTACACTCTAAAAATTAATTATGGGGAAATCAATAGCTAGTTTTACATCAACTATTCATAAACGTAAAACATAGAAAGTGCTTTAGTTTGATTAGACGAGTAACACAAAGCAGTGACTATCACTCGTGAATCACTCCCTCAAAAATGTTCTTTCAATACAGAGCTGGTAAGTGTGCTGTTAACCTTTTATTTATTTTATTTACTTGTACAGATTTTTAATTACAGTTATAAAACACACCTAAGTTATACGTAACAAATTTCTTTAAAAATATCAAGGTGTACAATATACAACAATTTAACGAGCGGATGGATATTGAACTTATTTCAATGCAATCAATGCTGGTAAAACAATCAGTTTTAATATTCGTTTAGAAAACAATATAGTAATAACTGTTATGTCATTAACTAACTTAATAAAAAATTTTTGTTTCATTAGAGAATAATCTGAATCTCAGTAATTTTTTTTTATAACTCACTAAGGCTTTTTTAATTATGATATTTACAATAAAAATAAGTGTTCTGTAATTAAATTTTACTGTCATTCAAATTCCCCCACGCAAGTTCAAACCCTAACGCAAGTTCGTACACCTGTCTTACAAGATAGCAATAGGGCCTCCTTATTAGAATACAAATTCAAATTTTACTTCAAGGGTCACGGGGCTAAGTCCCAGCAGTAAGTTGCTAAGTCCTATATCAGCCGTACAAGATAGCATTAGGCCTCCTTTTTAGAATATGACCCCAATGTGTAAATAAAATTTCGTAAGGTTACAATCTGTAGATAGGAATTAAAGGAATACGCACAATTTCCTAACCTCCAGGGGCTCCCCACCAAAAGGGCTCTTAATACAAATAAAAATAATCAGGGTTGAAATTCCCATCATGGGTTGAAAAAGGCCACCGAAAAGAAAACATAAGATAAGGGTGAAAAATACGCCCCTTCAAGTAAGCGAGTAAAAACAAAAAAAGGCCTTAATTAGGGATGAAAATTCCATCAAGGGGTTGAAAAAGGCCTCCAAAAAGAAACCATAAAAAATAAGGGTGGAAAATACGGGCTCCCACGTGGGGCATCATTGTGACGTCAAAATCCAAGATGGCGCATGGTAGCTTTCGTCGTAGAGAGTGTTCTGATTTGTCATCTTTAAGGCAGTTTAACAATATTTAATTTTTAATGACCTAGTTATTCTTTACTAAAATTAAATTTTATAGTTGGCTTTATACGTTTCTCAAACTGTTATATTAATATATGTTTACAATATCTTTAACAACTTTTAACAGATATTACTACTGATCAAGATAACTGTAAGTGGTATCGAAATACGTTTAGATTGTATAATTTAAAATACACCATTAAAAAAACCCAAAAAAGATAAGTATTTTATTATGTGTGATAATGGTGAAAGTTTGCATTTCGAAAAATTAAAAATGACTGATGCAGGTATTCATAAAATAAATCTCTATTTTAAATTTTAATTTGGGATCTGTGATCTGTTCATAGCGCGCTTCGTAAAGAAAGTTAATAGTTTTTTTTTAATTTTATTTATTTCATTTTATAAAAAAACCGCATCCGAACGAAGATTCTCCTTATGAGCTAGACGACGGTAGATGATAAATCATAGTGTTTGGTTTGTAGTAGCTCGCTGATCGGATTAATAAAATTTAAGATTGTATACCTAATTACAATCAATGGCTCATAAAAACACATAATACAGTGCAATTGTAATATGGTAGCAACACCCTATATAGTGTATTAAAATAAAATGTTAATTGTCATTATGTAATTAAATAATCGATGAATTGACAACGTAAGCTTGTAGAAATAAATAGAGAATAGTCAGTTATGTTTAGAATAGTGAATGGAACGGTTGCATACAAAAGATGTAAATAAATAACAGTAGATATACATAAATTAATTAAACAAATGAATATATAATTATTTCACAATAGGCCAGAAGCCTCATCTGGTATATAAGTGCAATTTCAGTATCGCCATAATAAAACATCGTAAATACTTCCTAATCCATACATTTAGGGTTTTAGAGCGTCTACTCGACTTTTCCAACTAGTATCATTTAGTGGTTTTAGAGTTAGTCCATTAACACGTTTTAATAATATGAACCGTTTAAAGATTGACGAATAAAAAAACAAGTAAATCTTTTGAGGTATATTAAAAAAATTTGCGGCTTCTAAGGACGCCTTTGCAATATCGTTGACGACTAAATCTAATGAGTGGCTACTACACGGTAAGTAAAATATTCGTGGATTCATCGCCTTTATTCTAGATTGTACCAGCTCTATTGTCCCCATTGTCATAAGCCCGACAAGTTATTCAATCATTACATTTGAACGTTCTTGTCCTGCCGACCTCTCAACTGGAAGAAAGCCTAAAAAGCTTTATCAATCTTACTGAAGATAACATTCGAGTTAGATTTGTCAACGGACACATATCTAACTAAAATTAATCTTGCTGACATCAGAACTACAATCTAGAATAATGAAATAGTATCTGGATTGCTTAATTTCGTCAATAATATGTGATTGTGATTTAATATGTGAATCTAAAAGATAAATCAGTTCGTTTTGAACATTTTTTCCAAATAGTGAACTTTAGCTTCCCGTTTTTTAAGCACTCTGTTCTTCCATTACTGGATCAAATGGAGCTGTTAGTTGAATGATTTGCAAAAAGTTTCCATTAATAAACCATAAACTTTGTCACTGGTACCCCTAATGGTTAAATAATTTTGAGCAAGCATTTTTATTGTTGACACAATACGTAAAAGTACTTCGGACCAATAACATGTCACTGCAGCAATAAGCCTTTGTAATTCATTGTCAATAGCTTTAGAAGATTATTGTCGGTAACCAAATTCAATTCAAGACATTTGGTATTGAATGTGATCTTTTATGACACTTGTTCTTTTAAAATAACACTGAGAGGCCTCCAACGTGTAAATACTTCAGTGGAAATAGACCTAAAAGAGCAACTAGAAGTTTGCAGCAAAAACAATACACTCAGTTATTTTTATAATGGAATAGACAAACCAGTTGCACAGTACTTTCTCTCCTTTTTCAAAGTTTTCCTATGCGCATTGAATTTTTGACCGGTGTTATCAACTGGACACTTATAATACTTTATCGGTTTAGGTGGCCCCTTTTTTACTAAAAAATATATTTCAGCGTCTAACAAACTAGGTGGCCAACATCCTGAATCGGAATCTAAGATGACCACAGGTTGTGTACTTTATTTACTAGTTCCCGGAGTAGGTTCCTCTACATTTGTGTCACTATCCGTTACGGTTACCTGATCAACTGTATCTTTGTAGTTTAAGTTTAAGTTTGCTTCAGCTTGGGACAAATCTGGGTGACTAACCTCTGTATTCTTAGTTGCTAGGTAGTTCAGTAAACTTCCAGCCTGTTTATCAATTTGTGATTGCTTTTAGAGCCTTTTGATTTTGTACTGAGCACCAGATAGCTTTTTGTGTCAATTGTAGAATGAGTACGTAAACCATAAAGAAAACACTGATACTATTTTCATTTGAGGTGATTATTTACTTGTTTACAAACTTAAAAGTGTGGAAGGAAATAC
Source organism: Vesta saturnalis (assembly GCA_036346205.1). Taxonomy (NCBI): domain Eukaryota; kingdom Metazoa; phylum Arthropoda; class Insecta; order Coleoptera; family Lampyridae; genus Vesta; species Vesta saturnalis. The sequence continues at coordinate 4,165,590 of JARFJB010002176.1, read as the reverse complement.
ATTTGGATATTTTTGAAATAAAAAAATTAATAATGGTAGTCTCGTTATTATGTATGCGCGGATATAACTTCACCTGTTACGAAAGTAGTACTCCGACACTTGCGCCGCCATCTTGGATGTTCTGGGGAAAACCCACCTTTCACTTTTTTATATGCCCACGTTTTTTCACCCCTATGGTTTCTTTTCGCAGGCCTTTTTCGACCCTTGGTGGGATTTTCATTGCTAATTAAGGCCTTTTTTGTTTTTACTCGCTCACGTGTAGGACGTTATTTTTTCACCCCTATTCTTTACACACCCACGTGTGAGACCGTATTTTCAACCCTTTTTTATCCCTAATTATTTTTTACACACCCACGTGTAGGACATGTTTTTTTTCACCCCTATTTTATGACAGCTCACGTATAAGACGCGTTTTTTTTCTACCCCTATGGTTCCTTTTCGAGGGTCAACCCTTGATAGAATTTCAATGTTGTTGTATTAAGAGCCTTTTTGACAGCAATTTTTGTACTTGCTCACGTGAGGGGCAGATGTAGGGGTTGGTCTTGGACCTGAAGCTGGTCTTAAGGTTATTTTTGATGGTCATCTAATTAAGGTCGTTTTTGGTTGTATTATGAGCAGTACCCCTGGAGGTTAGGCAAACTCACACGCATACAATGTTGGAAAGCATAATTCATAAGATATTGTTATTAAAATTATCGATCCTATTGCTTTAAAATGGTCATATGCTATTGGATGATCTTTTACCTATACGAGAAAACGTTGTATTTCTAATAAGGAGGTTCTCGTGAGACACGTGTAGAGCTTCGCAACTTGTTCTCGGGCCTTCGCCCCCAGGTCGGAGATGGTATGGGGGCCTAACCTTATAAGAGAAGTGTAGAGCTTAGCCCCTATCGTGGCCCCCTTGGTTCAATTGTATGTGGTTCTAACTTAATCTTACAGCTGTAGGCCTTCGCCCCGTCATACAAAACTGTATTCTAATAAGGAGGTTCCTGTAAGACAGGACTTGTATCAAGGTCTGCACCCTGGCCCCTTTGAGTAAAAATTGATTTTAGTGTCATCTAGTGGCGTATAGACTAATGAACATTTTCCAAAGTAGAAGTTGATAATGCACACCTCTCTCTTGCTCTATCTTATTTTTCTCTCACTCTCTCTCTCTCTCTCTCTCTCTCTTTCAGCTCTTTCTCACACACACAAACAAATCAATTAATTAATCAATCTAAAACAAATCACGCTCGATCACCAGATCAATCAACCGAAATTGTGTCTTACAGTTTGCGAAAACCAGATTACAGTTCAAGTCTAATTAAATATGACGTGAAATAATGAATAATTTCTACTCTAATGCAATGATGCTTTATGTATAGGTAGATTCTCTAAACAGTCACCACCTATACATTCGGAACATTATATCTGATTTATTTGCATGTTCAATTACGTACACACAAAATTGTTTCATCGTAACGTGTTCATTAGCAGTTGTAAAAACCCATTAAAAGACTGGAAAGTAATAATTACTTATATATAACATAGAGTTAAATTAAATTAACATGTTTTTAAGAATATCAAACTGATATAATGGAAATAAAAGGTAAAAGGTTTTAATGGTTTATTATTATACGATAATTAACAATACCTACAAGTTTAAAATTTACGAATACGTACCAGCTATTTGAGAGTTGATCTTATAACGTCATCCTGTAAGAGTAATAATACATCTTAAAAATCTTTATCGACATTTTTGTCAGCAATATCAGGTAAAAAACATATATTAAAAATAATACGCTTACCTTTAGAAGTGTTTTTTTCCTTCAGCTGTACCATACGTTGAACTGAAATGCTTTATATAAAACGTGTCCACATATAATCACACTAAACACGATTTGTGAAATGGTTGGATATAAACTGGCTATTACATACCGATCATTAACTAATTTAGAAGGTAATACACAAAACCTGAATACTGCTACTCGTATTTTCCCTTTCTCTTAAAAATAATTAATAACAAATCGGTTTGAAAAATATTCATATTGTACATACGGACACAAATTGTTTTTATAAAAAACCACATTAAGTTGGAATGTGTGCAACATACGGTTTTAAATTGACCATGTATTTTCCCATATTATTTTTTTGTTAGAGTTCTTAAATTTTTATTACCATGATTGTTATTAAAATTATCACTTCTCTATTAGCGATCATTTTGATATAAAAAAGGGATGCCTAAAATTTACCATTGCATTTTCAATTTTGGTACAACATAATCTCGTTTTGAGGAAACGACCTTCAAAACAATCAATTAAATCAGACACATAAGAATGCTTTAATTATATCCATTTAAATAGCGAAATAAATAAATTCAAGATGTATCTGAAAAATGACTTCTATCAAAAAAGGTTGTGTCTTTTTAAAAAACCTTAGATTTTTATAAAAGAAGACCGAACGTCCTAGTCGTTATTGAAAATGCTGAACCATCTATGTACAGTATACATTGCAATAACAAATATAATTCAGCTCATCACTTTAAAAATAAATGTGTTATTAAGTGCTGGTTGGTATACATCAGAATGTTATTTATTAACATGCAATTTAAACACGCGTTGAATAAGCGGTTTTGTTCGCTTATATGTTTTATTTACACAGACCTTTTGAGATTTTTCTGTCAAGGGCCCGCGACAAGGGGAAAGACCCGAGCGCAAGTTCCTAGGAACTGTATGTAGTTTTTGAAAATATACAGCTACGTGGAACTATGATCAATCTCTATTACAGAAAAAAACGTCTGTTAGCTCATACACCACTAGATGGTGCCACAAACAAGCTCAAACTTCCTGCCAACCGGACACGATAGACGTGAGAGACGAAAGGGGCAAGAGAAACGCGGGGATGGGAGAGACGAAAGCCATGTTTAAGTTCCAATGCTTTTGTTTTTGTATTAAATCCAATAAGATTGATAGAAACTGGCCTCTTAAATATACAAATTATAAACAAACCCGAAAGTCCATGCCGAAAACAAGATTATTAATAAAAAATTGAAAGAAAACTTAGCGTTTAAAAAATATGTTTAAACGATACATCATTTATCTATTTAATTTAATTACATTCTTATCAGTCTTCTCCTTTTTACGACTGTAATTCGTCACTATCGTCATGATCTTGAGATTCGTCCTTTCCCTCTATCTCATCAGTCTTCTTCTTCTGTGAATCATCATTATCATCATGAGTGTGAGATACATTCACCTCATCCACTTCATTGTTTTCATCATCAGCTTAAACCGTTATATTGTAGTAGTTTACTAACAAATCCCTGAAATCTCTAATGTCCTCTGATGTTGGTTCATAAACAGGAGAATACATTATAATAATAATACTTACTCGCTGGTGACTATATACACAGGTAAAATTTTGCGATACAATTTTTTTATATAGGTACGAATCGTATTAACCGTACTATAGTTAGTGCGACCCAACTCCTCGACACCCGAAGATGACCGATCCTATCCGAACATTGTTGAGTACTTACACCCCATTCCTCCAATATAATTTAAATAAAATCAAAATAAGCAAGTTTTACAACACTTTTATTTTTTTTACACAAAAAATTGGTAACATTTTTATACACAAATTACAATTCTCTCTTTAAGCCTAATAGGCGTATGCTTTAGTACATCCAATTTAATTTTAATTTTATAATTTAAATCTATACTTTGTTCTTCCAATTCTCTTTCTAGTCAATAATTAGATATACATAACGTATCCAGATCGTCGAAATGTAATACGTTATGTAATTTATTTCTCGTGGTTATCGGATTAATACCTATTATAACTAATTCTGTCCCCTCGGATAATCGCTCCAACTTCCTATAGTCTCTAGACTTTATAATACGTTTAATTTTTACATAGAAGATTCATTAATTTATGCATGTCTTGTTGAAGGAAATTTACATTTTTCGTATTTTCTAAAGTTTTTTACAGGACCCACAACATCTATCATAGCAAGAGAATTCCATTAAATATGGTATTTCCATTAGTTTGAACGGCTCGTCTTTGGTCTCACGTGCGCTCCTTGTCTCTCTCGCCTCTCTCTCTCTCCCTCTCTCTCTGAGAGAGACCTGAAGAGAGAGAAGAGAACCGAGAAGAGAGAGAGGCGAGAGAGAGAGCGAGAGAGAGAGAGGCGAGAGGAGAGAGAGGCAGAGAGAGTGAGAGAGAGATAGGCGAGAGAGACAAGGAGCGCACGTGAGACCAAAGACGAGACGTTCAAACTAATGGAAATACCATATTTAATGGAATTCTCTTGCTATGATAGATGTTGTGGGTCCTGTAAAAAACTTTAGAAAATACGAAAAATGTAAATTTCCTTCAACAAGACATGCATAAATTAACGAAACTTCTATGTAAAAATTAAACGTATTATAAAGTGTAGAGACTGTAGGAAATTGGAGCTTGTTTGTGGCACCATCTAGTGGTGTATGAGCTAACAGACGTTTTTTTCTGTAATAGAGATTGATCATAGTTCCACGTAGCTGTATATTTTCAAAAACTACATACAGTTCCTAGGAACTTGCGCTCGGGTCTTTCCCCTTGTCGCGGGCCCTTGACAGAAAAATCTCAAAAGGTCTGTGTAAATAAAACATATAAGCGAACAAAACCGCTTATTCAACGCGTGTTTAAATTGCATGTTAATAAATAACATTCTGATGTATACCAACCAGCACTTAATAACACATTTATTTTTAAAGTGATGAGCTGAATTATATTTGTTATTGCAATGTATACTGTACATAGATGGTTCAGCATTTTCAATAACGACTAGGACGTTCGGTCTTCTTTTATAAAATCTAAGGTTTTTAAAAGACACAACCTTTTTGATAGAAGTCATTTTCAGATACATCTTGAATTTATTTATTTCGCTATTTAAATGGATATAATTAAAGCATTCTTATGTGTCTGATTTGATTGATTGTTTTGAAGGTCGTTTCCTCAAAACGAGATTATGTTGTACCAAAATTGAAAATGCAATGGTAAATTTTAGGCATCCCTTTTTTATATCAAAATGATCGCTAATAGAGAAGTGATAATTTTAATAACAATCATGGTAATAAAAATTTAAGAACTCTAACAAAAAAATAATATGGGAAAATACATGGTCAATTTAAAACCGTATGTTGCACACATTCCAACCCTTAATGTGGTTTTTTTTATAAAAAACAATTTGTGTGTCCGTATGTACAATATGAATATTTTTCAAACCGATTTGTTATTAATTATTTTTAAGAAAGGAAAATACAGTAGCAGTATTCAGGTTTTGTGTATTACCTTCTAAATTAGTTAATGATCGGTATGTAATAGCCAGTTTATATCCAAACATTTCACAAATCGTGTTTAGTGTGATTATATGTGGACACGTTGTATAAAAAGCATTTCAGTTCAACGTATGGTACAGCTGAAGGAAAAAAACACTTCTAAAGGTAAGCGTATTATTATTAATATATGTTTTTTACCTGATATTGCTGACAAAAATGTCGATAAAGATTTTTAAGATGTATTATTACTCTTACAGGATGACATTATAAGATCAACTCTCAAATAGCTGGTACGTATTCGTAAATTTTAAACTTGTAGGTATTGTTAATTATCGTATAATAATAAACCATTAAAACCTTTTACCTTTTATTTCCATTATATCAGTTTGATATTCTTAAAAACATGTTAATTTAATTTAACTCTATGTTATATATAAGTAATTATTACTTTCCAGTCTTTTTAATGGGTTTTTACAACTGCTAATGAACACGTTACGATGAAACAATTTTGTGTGTACGTAATTGAACATGCAAATAAATCAGATATAATGTTCCGAATGTATAGGTGGTGACTGTTTAGAGAATCTACCTATACATAAAGCATCATTGCATTAGAGTAGAAATTATTCATTATTTCACGTCATATTTAATTAGACTTGAACTGTAATCTGGTTTTCGCAAACTGTAAGACATAATTTCGGTTGATTGATTGAGATTGATCTGGTGATCGAGCGTGATTTGTTTTAGATTGATTAATTAATTGATTTGTTTGTGTGTGAGAAAGAGCCGAAAGAGAGAGAGAGAGAGAGAGTGAGAGAGAAATAAGATAGAGCAAGAGAGATATGTACATTATCAACTTCTATTATAGAAAATGTTCATTAGTCTATACGCCACTAGATGGCACTAAAATCAATTTTTCTCAAAGGGGCCAGGGTGCAGACCCTGATACAAGTCCTGTCTTACAGGAACCTCCTTATTAGAATACAGTTTTGTATGACGGGGCGAAGGCCTATAGCTGTAAGGTTAAGTTAGAACCACATACAATTGCACCAAGGGGGCCACGATAGGAGCTAAGCTCTACAATTTTCTTATAAGGTTAGGCCCCCATACCATCTCCGGCCTGGGGGCGAAGGCCCGAGAACAAGTTGCGAAGCTCTACACGTGTCTTACGAGAACCTCCTTATTAGAAATACAACGTTTTCTCGTATAGGTAAAAGATCATCCAATAGCATATGATAATCAGGGATAAAAAAGGGTTTAAAATACGCGTCTCACACGTGGATGTGTGAAAAATAGGGGTGAAAAAATACGTCCTACACGTGAGCGAGTAAAAACAAAAAAGGTTTTAATTAGGGATGAAAATCCCATCAAGGGTAGAAAAAGGCCTCCGAAAATAAACCATAGGGGTGAAAAAACGCGTCCCCACGTGGACATATAAAAAAGTGAAAGGTGGGTTTTCCCCAGAAAATCCAAGATGGCGGCGCAAGTGTCGCAGTACTACTTACGAATTCTGTTGCTCGTCAACAATATTTTCAGAGCAAAATTCACTTCGTACATATTACAAAATAAAAATTTTGTATATCCGTAAACAATGATTTTACTACCTAAATAGAAAAATGGACTTCAACCAGAAAATAAAAATCAGAAGATTATAGTTTAGACATTAATTGGAAATACCTTTTAGAACTATCCATAAACTTTTAGCTGGCATGAATTGATTCGAAAATACTATATACAAAATAATTATAGTAACTGTTGAGTGTTTAAAGGACAGAGAACATATTTTTGCAATAACTAAACAATATATATATATATATATATATATATATATATATATATATATATATATATTTGTTGAATAGTTCATAATACAACTGCTAGCACGTTAGTAGCAGAAATGGTAATTGAATATGCATCACCAATTACTGAATGAAATGACATTCTAATTTGTATTAACACTGTACCAAAAATGTCCGACATACAGTATTCTATACAAATCAGTTATTTTCGAACTGCCATGTATCTAAAGTATATCTATGTATTTTTTTAAGTTTAAGAAAATTTGGTAGCAATTCCTAAATAAAATATGTCTAAAAAAATGCATTCTGACAACCAAAATGCCGCCCCTAAAATTTGCCGCCTAGTGCATGGGCACCAGTTGCACCGGCCTATGGCCGGCCCTGCCTTGCTTCGTCAACACTTTAACTGTTGTATTATCTTATTGTCATAATATACAATTTTCTCATTAACGTTCTAAATAAAGCATATTTATTTGTGTATATACGTCATTATGGCTTCTGTACTGAAACGAACGAACGTAAAGGTTACTTTTTGAATATAAGGTAAACTGTTACTAATAGGTTCGATTTCCGTTACCGTCTACCTGGTATGAGGTTTTTTCAGGGGTTTTTCCTCATACACATGTAGCGGCATGGTCACTGCGTTTATGCACACCATGTGCGGCGACTTAAGCGAATGCTAGGGTAGTATTTTCCCCCTCAGAACCTTAACTCCGTTCCTTCCGATCCTATCCTGATCACACCCACTCTTAATCCCACCATGCATATACGTAATGTATGTATGCTGGGAATCCATGATTGCGGCTGAAGGAGCTCGGAAAGCTAAAGCAGCCCGCCCTCCCCCTTGGGAATGAAATACGTGGCCTTTTCCTTTTTTTACTACCAATACAGTTCTGGTGTATAGATTCGTTTGTGAAATACGGAATATTCCAAATTACGAAATTACGTTCAGGTTGGATTGTACGAAGGTAAAATGCGTAAAATGACTAACGTCACGTAAACACATAATCTGCTAATTTAGAACACTACATTTCGTTTTAACAAATTAATAAAATATTAATATTTTAATTATCTTTTACACTATATCTCATAATATAAAAAAATAAAATAAAATTTAATTAACCTTGTGGTATACGCTACATTAACACTACTAACGAGTAACTTCGTTAGACAGTTAGGTGACCGTTACACCTAGTAAACCTATAAAATTAATGTCCGCTACTGGTAGTGGTAAATCTCAATACTTTTCAAACAACAAACAATACATTTGTAATCTGTATTTAAAAAGCTACTAAATCTAATTAGAATACTACTTATACCAGTTTACGACATGAAGCGAAATGATTTTTTGTAATCCTCAAGAGTAAAGCGAAGTTTTAGATTGTAATTGTGTACTTCCTACTTCACCCAAATTTTAATTGTGTGCGTGTGCGCGAGAATAAAGTCTATACTACATTTTAAATAGTATAGACCTGGTGTTGTTTTCATTAAAACCGGTTCTTATGTAAGGTTAGCTATTTTTGTAATTTGACAATATTTTAAAGAGGGTAAATTTTTCATTTCAAACAAATCCACGGAAAGATTCGTTTGGCATTTTGTAATATCGATATACTCATCGACCGCTGATGAAGATGGCTTAGTTATTGAAACAAGTTCAGTGTTATTAATTACATTCTAACCTACATATACATATGTAGGTTTAGAAGGTTATGCAACAGACTTTTTTTTCGCTATCGCTAAATCGACTTATTAGCTCATTTTACGTTTGCCCAAGTTCGCCAAGGTATGCCGTGTGTGTGTGTGTGTGTGTGTGTGTGTGCACGCGTGTGTGCGTGTGTGCGCGCTTGCGAGCTGTGTAATTCGAATGGTAAACATGTCTATATTTAGTTGGAAAAAGGGCTAATTATATATCACCTTCATAGTTATAACCCAATAAATGAAATGTAATAGAAACAGGTAAATAATTTTATTAAAGAAAGTAATAAATCGTAAACCTATTTGATCAGACAAAAAAACGATGGCAGATTAAATGTACATAACCGTTTGTCGTTAATAACACTAGCTAGAACGCGAAGAAAGATTAACATCACAAGGCTGGGTAACAGAAGACGCAGTTAAATCATTTTGTTTCAAGAACCAAGAAAATGTTTATTTAATATTAACACTTAAATTAAATAAATGCTATAAACATAGGGTATCATATTTTAACGACATCATTGGTAAAGTAATGAGCCATCTGTATCAGTTACACATAAAATAATATCAACACACGACCTTCCAACGTACAAAGTGGAAATTTAAATAAACGAAATCTAACCAGCCCCAGGAGAAATGAAATGAGATTTAAATCCGAAGTGTGTACAACTATGGTTCTGGATACGCAACACACGACACACACGCACACGACACGACACACACACGCACACGCACACGCACACGCACACACGCACACGACACGCACACGCACACACGCACACGCACACGCACACGCACGCTTACGCGCACGCACGCGAACACGAATACGAACACGAACACGACACGCACACACACGCACAGCGACACGCACGCACGCGCACACACAACTATATATATATATATATATATATATATATATATATATATATATATATATATATATATATTATATTTTACAAAATTTGTTAACTACGGGTAATTTACACATTTTTTACTTATTTATCATGCAATTCCACAAACTAAGTTTAGAAAATGAAAATATAAACAATTGTAATTCTCTGTTTAAAGAAATTGAGCTACCTTTAATGAATTTATAATAGGAACTATAAATTTTGCCTCAATATCAAACAGTAACCAGTGTTAAAAGTTTATGCATCGAAACCCATCGAAAATCATAAATTCTCTTAAAACCGTGTCAATTATTCAACATAAGCACTTGCTTTAAAATTTAACTTCCCAAAACGTTAGTTGCAATATTAATATCACAGTAAAGTTTGACTAATATTAAATATAACTAAAACTAAATCGATGACGAACTATGAAACGGATTTTTTTCAAAAACGAACCTTTTTGACGATATAAATGAAGAGTATTTGTTAAGGAATAGATAATTATAGTATCCGCAGCAAGACCAGATTAAACAAGCATGGTGCATTTAAGCACTGTACTTATAAAACAATCGGGAAGGTGTGTGTGTGATTGAAATGGGTTAGTGTGAGCATGAATGCCGGAATGCGTGCGTCTCAGTATGAGTGTGAGTGCGATGCGAGGGCGAGTGCAGTACCTGCGTGCGCATGTGTTTATGCGTGTACAATCTCGTACGTTGGCGTACGAGCCCATGTGTACGTGTATGTATGCGTGTAGAAACCACATTATGCACATTTACATTTTCGGCTAGATAAAATATTTTTGCATAATTATTACAAACAAACGGAGAACCATTACTATTCTTTCCAAAAAGTTCACTTTCTCTAGCGATCCGTATACAGGGTGGCCAAACGAGAAGGGGGTGGAAGATTGTATAAAGACGAAATAAGTTAAAGGAATGATTTTTGGACCAGGGGTCCAAATAGGCACTGTATTTAAAAAATATTTTTGATCGCACAGGGTGTTTTATGTTATTGGAGTAAACTAAACTTACACTTTCTTAATTGGAATACCTTTATATTATTACATTTGTGGAAAGCCCTGATTAATACCAACTTGTATAGGTCCTTTGGTTTAAGAGATATTCAATTGTTTTAAAAAAATCCCACTTGCGGCCGCCGTCACTGATATGTTAAGCGATTTTTGTTTGTGGTCCTGTAGTATTTTGAAATTTATTAATTTTCAGATCTTTTCTAATAATATACAGGGCATGTCACTGTTTATAAATACATTTCTTTTTATTTTTTAAATGCCCCCACAGGCGGTTCATATCATTCGATACCTCGTTTAATATTACTTATTTTTCATCAAGCATGTCTTATTATACCTAAAATTAATAATTTTCATATTTTCAGTTTATTTGTGAAATTGCGATTGTAATACAAACAGACTGAAAATAGAGGTATTAAGTTGGCCACGGGATTGTAGTTTCTTACTACAAAAATGTTCAAGTAAAAACAAATGTTAATATAACAGTTACAAATTGATTTAATAAATTATTTTAAATTTAACTGATCTTTTTGAACAAAATTAATGCATAAAACACTCTTTCTTCTAAGCAAATTTAATTCAGGCCTTAGTAAAATTTCTGTAGTATGTACTCAATTTGATTATGTTCAGATCAACGATTTAATTTTTTACGTCCTTTTGTAAATGGTCACGGAATTGTAGTTTCATGCTAAAGAATGTTTTAATCAAGTTTTTCCTAGTAAAACATGAGTTAATATAACAACTACAAATTGACTGAATGCTAAAGAATGTTTTAATCAAGTTTTTCCTAGTAAAACATGAGTTAATATAACAACTACAAATTGACTGATTTAAATTATTCTAAATTTAACAGAATTCTTTGAACAAAATTGATGCATGCCCTTGCACAAGTTATTCTTTCGTTCAACGCAAATTTAAATCAATCCTTAATGAAATTTCTAAATTTAAATCAGTCCTTAGTAAAATTTTTGAAGTACTCAATTTGAGGTGTATTTAAATTTTTTAAGAGATGTGCTACCTAACCTTTTTCAAAATATTAATGCAGCAGTTTATGGAAATATGTGGTTCCAGCATTATGGTGCACCCACCCACTCCTATCGCGATGTACGGTCACTCTTAAACCACTAGAAATAAAATCAGTGGATAGATCGAGGAGGGAGGAGGACCCACTCTTGGCCACCGAAGTCACTCGATTTTTTTGTGGAGTTACGTAAAAGATGATGTGTATAAAGAAATTCCAACCCCACCAGAAGATATCAAGGAAAGGATCAGAAATGGTTTCCAAAATGACGGGCATTAGAGTTGGTGAAAAATTATTTTGTGCGACGTGTTAATAAATGTATTGAAATTGAAGGAAGAACATTCGAGCATGTACTGAGAAATTGATTTTAGATTTTTTCCTTTTCATTCTATTGTTCTTGTTTTACTGTAATTTATATTTGTTAATTTTATTACACAGGATTTTATAAAAATAATACATATTTACAGTTATTTTCACCAGCCTAATTTACTGAAAACAATGCATGGTTAATTTACAATATTAAGACAAATATGATAATGCCAATAGATAAAAAAATACTTTCGAATATTCGAATTTTTACAGTATAATTGCGAGTATCTCAAAACTTTACAAATGATAGATCTTTAAGAACGCCAAAGATTCTTTTATGAATTAATACAACCTGGTTAGACAATTCTATAGCATGAAACTAAAATTCCATGGCCATCGTTATACGTTTACATTTACAAAAAGACGTAAAAAATGAAATCGTTGATCTGAACATAATCAAATTGAGTACTTCAGAAATTTTACTAAGGACTGATTTAAATTTGCCTAGAAGCACGATACACTGTATCGTGAATAGAAGCAAGAGTGTTTATGGATTAATTTCGTTCAAAAAGTCTGTTAAGTTTAAAATAATTCATTAAATCAATTTGTAATTGTTATAGTAACTCTTTGTTTTTACTTGAAAATTTTTTTTAGTAAGAAGCTACTGTCCTGTGGCCAACTTAACACATCTATTTTCAGTCTTCTTCTATTGCAATCGCAATTTCACAATTAACTGAATATATTTTGAAAATTGATCATTTTAGGTATGACATGCGTGATGTAAAAGAAAGAATATCAAACATAGCATCGAATAACATGAACATATTGGGGGAGCGGGGTGCCATAAAAAAATAAGAAAAAGGTTTTTTTTGCAAACAGTGACACGCCCTGTACATCATAAAAAAAAATCTGAAAATTAAGATATTTCAAAATACTGCAAAACAACCAAAACTTTGTTATCATTTTAAAATAAACCTAACAAATTAGTGGCGGCGACCGCAAGTGGGATGATTTTCTCGAAAAACAATTGAATATCAAATTTGGTATCAAATGAAAGCGTATTCTATGGGATTTTCAAATATGCAATAATATACTAGGTGTTTCATTAAAAAAACATAAGTTTAGTTTGTTGCAACAACATGAAACACCCTGTGCGATCAAAAATATTGGTTGGTCCAAAATCATTTTTCTAACTTATTTCGTCTTTCTACAATCTTCCACCAGCAGTGTTTATATATCCGCTATCCGCTTTTATCACTGATTGTACTTTTTACACTGATTATTTATCGTGCCGCAACAGTAAAATACAATTGAACTTCTAACACAGAATGTACTTTATTAGCGAAGTTTGTTCGCTAATAGTCCAGGTTAACTTGTTTTTTACTATAGAAAAAGAAGAGGTTGTCTAAAGAAATCATAATCCGAAAGATCATAAAATCGCTTTTATTCACATCACAGATTTTTTGTTATTAAAACGGTTCTAATTCTAAAATTGCGTTTCTGAAATATATGTAATTCGAATCTAAACAAACGAATGCATTCAAAGTATATTATTTGTGTTAGTATCCGTTAATAACCTATTTTCCGATAGTCACGTTAGTCCAAAAAATGATTGTTTGTCGGACATATGCAGCAACAAAATCACTGTAGGAGTTTTTTTTTTTGGTTGGTATCACCATACTATTACGTTTTAGTACATCTACAATGACGTTTGTCATTTCATTTTCATCTTAAATTAAACCTTCTAAAGTATGTATTTCGTTACATCAATACGCAAACCGACAACTAAATAGGTATTAATTTCCGGAACTTCAAGAAAAACAATCATGATAAATGGTTGCGTTATATATCACAGGCAGTGTTACCACACTAAACATTCTGGTATTACCGACTAATTTTCCAACGACAGCTAGGTATATACAACAATAATTTTAATCACTCTTAAATTTTTTCAAATTTTGGCACAAAAAATCTTGTGTATCATTAAAATGTTTTTCGAGTAATCGCAACTATACCTATCTATCCACAATTCTAAAACAGTACAAGGAACTATTGATTTGAAGTTAGTATTGCGAATTTTAACGTGGACGCAACAGTCTCATAGACAATCTCAGAAGATATCTCGCAAAAACAGCAGTTTCCCTCGAAAACATTGATGCTGTACGCCAACTAATTAAGCAAGATCACATACCGTCGGATCAAGGTACCTTGAGGCCTTTCAAACACTTTATTTAAAAAAATTCTCCTTGGTGAATTGGGTGTAAAAAAATTATTTTCTAACTGGATCTCGCACCTTTTAACTACTGAGCCAAAGATGGCTCTCTTCAATTGATTTCCAAAAACTGGATCGAAATGGACGCTCAAAAACATTTGTAGCCTCATAAGTGATTTAAAAAACGTGAATTGGTTCCTATGAACCTGAATATAAACATATACCCTTGACCTTTCACTTTTTAACCTTAATGGGAGTATAATTTCTTTTTAGTGACCTTCCGGATGTAGATTGATACAGATTGATCTGAGTCCCCTTTGGCATCTGTAAAGGTTCTTTTGACAGACGCAGATTCCAAATCGAAGTTTTATGCTTGCACCTTGAAACTTGTTTCTATATCTAAAGCTGTTAATAAAATTAAAACGTAAAATTTGCCCAGTGTAGACTTTCTCAGATTGATCTGTGTTTCGAGGGTTGCATCCGTATCTATGTTCTTTTGACAGGTCCAGGTTTCGGTGGTTGCAGTGGTATCTTTTAACAGGAGTAGTTTTTTTCTTGAAACCTGTATTTCGGGTGTGCATCCCTGTCTGTATCTGAGGTCCCTTTGATGTATATTGAACCTTGCTTCCGTATCTAACGTCCGTTTGGGAGGAACGGAACATCTTAAACTGGCATCTTGTTTCTGAATTTAGGATCGTCCGACTGAAATAAGTTTCAGGTCAGCATCATTTACCCTAATTCGTGGTTAAAATACTAACATACTAAAAACTATTTTTTATTCATCACCTAAATTGTACAAAACGACCATTATGCAATAACATGATTATTTCATCGTTCGTATTTAAACCTGTAGTAAAAAACGTATTTACAAATTCAGTCATTTGTAAATTATTTAATCTAAAATACAGAAACATAATCCAATTAGCCAATGGTTGAATGCGGGTAGTTGACAGCCAACTTTTGAATTTGGCCCCAAATAGTAGCTTTTATAATTTCTATTAAATAGTCAATGCTTGGAAAACTGGTTTTGATCGATAAGATCCTCCCAGTTAAACATTGAAATGGATTTGAACACTTTAAAAAATAATTTCACGAAAATTTTAGGAAATTTTGAAGGAATATCTAAAAATAAGTGTGATTTTTTATCAAACATGGCAATAAATAATAACGTGGATATCATTATTCTACAAGAAACACACACTCCTTCGTTAATAGATTTACAAATGAAAGGAAACATTGCTGAATTTACCCTTGTTGATTCAATTGACAGCTCGATATATGGCTCTGCTACATATGTAAAGATATGCATTAACAAATTTGAATTTTTGAAGAAATCTGAGGAAAGCGAATGCGAGAATCATATTGAAATCGGCTACAGTAGTTTAATATAACTGTTATATTTTAACATTTCACTGTATCATAAAATAAATAAATCGTATAAAAATCACACACATCCAAATATCGTAGTGTCGGTTCGTTGTAACGGAACCATCTAGAGTTCTTGTCCAAGAAGCGCAAATGGTATCCTAGTGGGGGTTGTTCAAAGGAATTAATATACTCCATGTTATAATTTTGATCAATGTAGATGGTTGTCCAATGTTGCCATGGTTTATTCGCTGGATTGGTGTTTATAATTGTACACGGTCTAGGTGCGTGTCGCGGTAACTGATTAGCAATACATAGAAATCGAAGCACATTCTTGTGGCTGGAGATCAATTTCAAACATTTCAACATTTGTACCGTATACATCTTTGGAAATGGTGTGTCCAGTCCTGCAATAGTAATGCGTTTTTCAGTTCGCACATTGGCGTTTAAATGTTACGGTTTAAACAACTATACGCTTCTTTTTTTAAGTTTGCAGTAAATTGACAACCAATCTTATCTAAGTTTAGCATCAGTTTGTTAAGATATCTGCTCTTTTTTACTGCCCTTCAAGTAAACATTGCTAATGGGCAACAATGTCTCGATTAGATCACCCTCAAATCTTCCTTTGGTGCATAAGCCGAGCAACGTGCTATTTATTCTCTAAATACCTTATCTGGATTGACATGGGTTTTAATGCAACAGCAATTAATCACCAGGGTCTGTAACAACATCAATTGTTTTCGGTATGAACTCGTTAACATTTGTAAACCCTTTTCCGTCCCAGTGTGCGTGCATCGATTTCCTATACTGTCTACCCTGTATGTGTTTTTTTCAGGGGTTTTTCCTCATACACATGTAGCAGCACGGTTACTGCGTATACGTACACCATGTGCGACTATTTAGGTGAATGCTGGGGTAGTGTTTTCCCCCTCACAACCCCAACTCCGTTCCTTCCGATCCTATCCTGACCACACCCATCATTAATCCCACCATGCATATGTACGTAATGTATGCATGTATGCTGGGAATCCATTGTGGCTGAAGTGAGCTTGGAAATCCCAAGCAGCCCGCCCTCCCCCTTGGGAAGGGAATGAAATACGTGACCTCTTCCTTTTCCTTAGCGGTTGCTATGTACTGAAGCTTGTGATCTAGAGTTGTGTCTTTTAACAGGTAAAATCTAGAGGACAACATTCCGACCTTTATCGATGTCCATCATGTGATGTTATTCGGCATACACCACGCAGTTAAGGGGTTCCGCAAGTCAAAGTCGACAGTTTGTAACTAAATTCCAGTGTACGCCATCGCTCGCAGACAAGACAGGAGTTAGGTCAAAGGCCATTAATTAGTGACCGTTGTAGTAATCACTTCTGCATTTATCGCTTCCCTCAGTCAAAAAATGAATACCCCTGCCAGAAAATATGGTGTGATGTGCTCTTATATACAAACCACTAACCTTAAAGTCTAGCTGTAATGGTTCCGAACGAATTTGCAGGTCGTCAGTACACAAGGACATATAATTAATACTGTCCTGGTAAAAATTGAAGGGATTTGAGGTGTAATCACCGTTGATGGTCCTATTTGCAACAAACCCTACGATACATCGTTTAGGTCCAGGAAAATGGTATCTAATGATTTTCGCTGCATGTCTGCATATATAGCTAACTTTTTTTAAGTCAGTCCTTGTTATTTGCGATTCCAAACGTACTCATCTGTCTGGATGTATCACTGCGCACCTAGCTAGTGTAGTTGTGATAACACGATCTGCTTAGCATTTGGGATGTAATAGGTTCGATTCCGTTATTGTCTACCCCGTGTGAGGTTTTCTCAGAAATTTTCCTAATACATATATGAACCCCAACTCCGTTCTTTCCGATCCTACCCTGGTCGCACCTGTCCTTAATCCCACCATACTTAATGTATGTGTGTTGGGAAACACGATTATGGTCGAAGGAACTTCGTAAGCTATAGCAGCCTGTCCTCCCCCTTGGAGAGGGAATAAAACACGTGGCCTTTTACTTTTTCTATAACTGTGCCATAGCGTGCAACCCAGATGTGAAGTCTTGGATTTTTTCCATAGCGTAGCAGCGTCTCGGATATATAAGCGATAGACATAGGTGTTGTTCAGTTGCAACACCATCACTTGGAAAAACAATAAATGCATCCAGTTATTTATCGGTGCTACAACATCCGTCACAATAAGAGCTGTGTCGTATTGTTTTAAAACTTTAACTGTGATGTACAAAATTGTCTGATTAAATCGATATAAACGTTTTCATTTCCGGGAACTACAAATTCTATTACAGCGTCATTACACAGCGCTCGTAAGGGTTTGGAAAATATCCAATTTAATGTCATATTACTAGGAAAATATGCTATGGGACTGTTATATAATAAAGTGAAACTAACATTCAACTATTAAATTTGACCCCGTATACTCACTAGATCATAATGTAGAATCCCGAAAAGTCATTAAAAATCAATTAAGGTCAAAAAGTTCATGTGCAGGTGTAGTGGGAAGGAAATGGTTGCAACGTTTGTTTCGTACGATGTAATTGAAATGAAATTATAAATAAATCATATATATATATATATATATATATATATATATATATATATATATATATATATACCAAGTGCATGCATAAGTTTTTCCGTTTTTTTTCTGTAAAAAAAAACACGTAATTTTCGAGGGAATAAATTTTTTTTATTCAAAATATTGACCTATCTTTCAGGTAATTTATGAATACCATGTCAGAAAAACTGCTTGTTTTTTGCGGGAAACCATTCGTTGAGCCATTTTCCAACTTTCTCGAAATTGTTGAAGTGCTGCTCTGCGAGCGCGTGCACCATTGATGCGAAAAGGCGATACTCAGAATGCGCCAGATCTGGGGAGTACGACGTGGAAGGATGTCCCATCCAAGTTATTTCAAGATTTCTTTCTCTGGTTTTGCTGTGTGAGGCGGCGTATTCTCTCAATCCGTGATTTAAATTATTCATTTGTTGACGACAGCGTTGTGCATTAACGGTTTCACCGGGCTTCAAGAGTTCATAATACACAATACCGCTCTGGTACCACCAGACACAAAGCATGGTTTTCTTGCCGAAGCGATTTAGCCTTGGTGTTGAAGGACCGGCTTCGCCAGATGAAAGCCACGATTTTTTCTGCTTCAGGTTTTCAAAATAAATCCATTTTTTGTCACCCGTCACAATTCGGTACAAAAATGATTTTCTTTCGTGGCGTTGAAGCAGCATTTCACAAGTGACTGCGATTTTCCATTTGACATTCATTCAAATCGTGTGGGACCCATTTACCGAATTTATTAATCTTGTCCATTGCTGCTAAACGTATGCTGATTGTTTCTTGTGACACATTTAATGCTTTTGCCAATTGCTGCTGAGTTTGAGTTGGCTCATCATCCAATAACTCCTGTAATTGTTCGTCTTCGCACTTTTGTGGCCTACCAGAGCGTTCACTATCTTTCACATTGAAATCACCACTTTTAAATGATCTAAATCATATCTCACATGTTCTAATCGATGGAGGGTGTTGATCATATATTTCTACCAGCAAACGATGACTTTTAACAGCCTTTTTATTTTCATTAAATAAGAAAAGCAATGCGTACCGCAAATGTTCTTTTTCAGGTACAAAATTTGAGATAATCTCTGAACGATAAAACAAAGGCACTAGTTTTTGGCGGACTCAACTTGTGTGTGTGTGTGTGTGTGTGTGTGTGTGTGTGTGTGTGTGCTGTAGTTAAATGTCAGACGAACAAAATGACGTATGTGTCAAATCAATACACTGCGTACTTTTCGCTGGCGTCATCTCTTAGTTAAACCGGAAAAAAACTTATGCGTAGACCTAAGTATATATACATATATATATATATATATATATATATATATATATATATATATATATATATATATATATATATATATATAGTGTAGTCTCAGTTATTTATTAAGTGACAGATGAAAATTGGGAGTTTACATCAGCAATCATGCTCTATCCACCAAAAATATTTTCAGTCGTGCAGTGTTGCCGCTTCTGCTAAAAACTAAAAGCAAATTTGATAATTCAAACGGAACACAATGTATATTACTTAATTTTTTAATACCCGGAATAAATCTAAATACATCTTATGTATGAAGTCCTATACCTATCTTCAACCATTTACGAAATAATTGACAGACCATATCGACACTTTGGCAGGCTATAAAATCTAAAATTTAAGAGATCAAGGAAAACGGTTTACACATTCCTATGTTAGTTCTTCATAAGCTATCGATTAACGAATACAATGAGATCTAATCTTCTAACAAGGAATTTAATGAAAAATTGCTTAAATAAATTACCAAACTATGTACTATGTACTATATACTAAATTAAATGTTCAAAACGTTTTCCTTACACTTCTTGGCAAAAGAATAGGTGGTAGTAAAATTTATCGATAGCCTTGTAAATCATATCTTCGGCAATAAGATCAGACTCAATTTGTATGCGTTGTCTTAAATCGAGGTTCTCCGGTTTTGTAGCGTATATTTTATTTTTTAGATGCCCCCAGAAAAAGTAATCTAACAGCGAGAGGTTGGGAGACCTCGCTGGCCTCTATAGAAATCCTTCTGCCTATGCATCTGTTAGGAAAAGTTGTATTCAAACATTCCCGCACTACACGAGCACAGCGGGGAGGAGCTCCATCCATCTGAAACCATATACTGTGATAGCTTGGGGCAGACAAACGTTGAATTTCAGTAACGATTAAATTTTTAAGTATATCAGAATATCTCTCAGCTGCAAAATTCCCTTCTATGAAGAATGGCCCTATAGTGAGTTCCATACAACCCTGCCCAATCATTTACTTTATGAGAGTTCTGGGAATGACTTTGTCTCATCCAATGCGGATTTTGATCTGACCAGTACCTATAATTATGACCATTCACATTCTTATTTAGCATAAATGTCGCTTCATCAAAAAAACAATGTTATTGAAAAAATCATTATTCTCGTCCCACTTAGCCATCATGGTCTCACAAAATTTGTTTCTTCTACTGAAGTCATCGTCTGACAGCTCTTGAACAAGATGAATCTTATAAGGGTGAAATTTGTTTTCCTCCAGAATTCTTGAGACTGATGAACGCCTCGCATTAATAGCTGCTGATGACTTCCTCAGGGAACTATGAGGATTCTCAATAAATGTGAGTAATGTGTTCAACCATTTTTCACCACTTCTTGCTGTTTGGGTCGTCCCGATCTAAACGTCTCTTTGCAGTCTACCTTTTCCTCAGATCTTTTAACTGTTTTCTGTACCGTTGATTTTGCAATTGAGGGACAGTTTGGAAAATCGTTATTGAATAAATCCGCCACCTCTTTATAGGACCTCACACGATCTCGGTAACCACGCATCGTAAGGAGTATGATTCTTTCTCGTTCATTATTAAAAAGCAAAGCGGATGGGGTTGACAATATCTAATTTTACTTTTACGTATGTCAAGTATGACGCGTTTCCACGGTTTTTATCTCTAATGTAACAAAGGCGAATATCACTTATTTTATTTTTTCTAAACATATTTTTCAGTAAATTCTTTGTTAGAAGATTAGATGTTTTTGTGTTTGTCAATCGATAGCTTATGAATACTAAGTAATGTGCAAACCGTTTTCTTTGATCTTTTAAGGTTTAGATTTTACAGCCTGTCAAAGTGTCGAAATGCTCTGTCAATTATTCCATGAATGGTGGAAGATAGGTATAGGACTTCATATATAAGATGTATTTAGATTTATTGCGGGCATTAAGTATATACATACTGTACAACTGTAACAACTGTATTATATTTTTAACTTTCTTGTCACTGTTTCTATTTCTACTTATTACTTCCTTCCTTGTCGAGGTAGTAGGCTGAATAAGTGCCAGCACTGCGGAGACAAAGCGCAAAGGGAAGGATGCTGTGGAGATGGAGGATTCAGCCTAGCACTACGTTCAGGAGTTGAGCCTGTAATGCATAGCGCTTAAGGAGTGGGAGTGACCGTGTGTGAAGGAACGGAACAATACCAATTGGTACCTCCTTCGGGTAATGTGGGTTAGAATGAAAGTGAAACTTCTAAAAATGTTTCCCTTGAATGTAGAAAGAGGGCAAGAATGTGAGAACTTTTAGAATAATGTAGAGAACGTGTTCAACGTATGTAAGTCAAACGAAACAATTGTGATATTGGGAGATATGAACGGATGGGTGGGTGTACAGAGAGAACATGATGAACGCGCCGTAGGAAAATTCAGAGACGAAAGAGTCAATGAGAATGGTAAACCTCTAGTAAACATCTGTGTGGAGATAAACCTGTTAGTATCTAATATATGGTTTAAGGATGTATAAATGATAAAGAGGCAAATCCAAACGTATGATTGACTTGATAGTGTATGATGAACAACTTAGAAACCTGGTGAGAGGTACAAAAGTAAGGCGCGGATCGGTGTGGATCGGACTACTTTTTGTTTTGAGAGTGTGTTTAAGGGAAACGTGGATGTGGAGAATGAAGGCAAATATAGTCCGAACGTCTAGAATTAAGGTAGATAAACTGGTCGATAATGGTGCGAGAATGAAGTATGCAGATGCCGTGAGTAGAGAATTGAATGTGAATGAAGCAATGTGGAACGAATAAATAAAAGCCAATGACATTGAAAGTGCGTGGATAAGCTTGTATTGTCAATTGTGCCGTGCAGATATGTGAAGAGCGACTATAGGTGGACAGAAAAAATGAGCTTGGTAGAATGAAAAGGTAAAAATGCAGTATGTAGGAAAAAAGACATGTACATGGAAATGATTGCTGCAAAAAACGAGGAAGGAGAGGAGGAGGAAGTGATGGCTGCGGAAGGAGAGAAAATGCAGAATGATATTCGGTTGAATTTGATAGAGAAAACAGTAGGCGGGTTAAATCACTAGTGAAATGCTAAAATATGGAGTTGCCAAGCTTGTGTGAAGATCGTGTGATTTATTCAATGCATGTCTTAGGTGTGGAAAATTGCCGAGTGATTGGAAGAGCTCGATCATAGTACCACTGTATAAGGGTAAAGGGAACAAGAGTGAATGGAAAAACTATAGGGGAAGAAGTCTGATCAGTGTACCTGGTAAAGTATTTGGAAGAATACTGATTGATAGAGTAAGTAAACCTACCCAAACTAAGGTTTGGGATATGCAGGGTGGCTTCATACCAAGGAGAGGATGTGTTGACCCGATGGTTGCTCTCCAACCGGTGATGTAAAAGTGTTTAAGTATACAAAAGAAGATGTGCGTTTGTAGATCTGGAGAGAACATATGACCGAGTGAATAGCGAGAAACTGTGGGAAATATTAAATTAATGTCTAATAAACGAAATAAGGGCAGTATATAGCGGTAGCCGGACATGTGTGAGGGTGAGAGGAGGTGTGAGTGAATACTTCAGTATTAAGCAAGGAGTGCGACAGGGTTGTGTCATGGCACCGTGGTTATTCAATATATACATGGGTAAATGTGCGATGCAAGCATGTACCGATACAAATGGTGTAATGGTTGGTGACGTAAACGTTCGAGTTCTGGTGTATGCAGATGATATAATATTATTAAGCGACAATGCGGATGAGCTACAAACAAATATGAGGAAATTTGATATAGTCTGTTAGAGCATGGAATTAAAGGTAAAGGTTAACAAAACAAGGATTGTGGTGTTCAATCGGGAAGGTGAAAGGAGAGAAGAGTATTTATCCTACGTGATCAAATTGAAAAACAAGTGGACGAGTTGATATATATGGGCAGGTGGTACATTGGATGAGGAGATCGGACGATGGGTTAATGCTGGAAGGAAATTGATTGGAAGTATATGGACAATAATGAAAAACGAAAGCATGAGCATAGCTACGAAACGAGGAATCTCTAATGGCGTATTTGTCCCGACCGTCAGTACTGTAGGGAGTGAGACATGGGTATGTCAAAAAAGCATGAAAGCAAAATAAATGCCGTGGGTATGAGGTTCCTGAGGATCGCACCCGGTAAAATGAAGAATGAGTTATAGTGAAAGAGTGTGGCGAAGAATAGATAATGACTGGTAGGCATAAAACTACGTTGGTTCGGTCATATCGAAAGAATAACTAACACACGGTTAACAAAACAGATATATGTGGGCGAATTTAGAGGTAAGAAGGGTCTAGTAGGTCGCATAAAACATGGCGGAATGCAGTAGAGTGTAAATGAAAAATAAGTAAGAGGCATGGATTGTTTTGCCTACCCCGCAGGTCGTGTAGCTACAGCTCTGTTAGAACATCGAAAACTGTTAAAGCAGATTTTATACTACCGTTTGTTTGTCAAAAGTAATTACTGAATTCGAAGAACGAACACAAAAGCAAGAATTATCCTTCAAGAGAATGCGCGTTCACACACAGCTCGAAAGGCAATTGAGTTTTTAGAGGAGCAAACCGTAAAGTCGCGAGTTACGGTTCTAATGATTTTTTAACCTTACCTAAGGTAAAGAATGGACTGTGCGGTGGAAGTACCATTTTAACTATTGTTACGACAGCCTGGAATAACCGCTTTAATAGCTTTAATTGAATTGATTCTTCTGGAATACTTTGAACACATTTATGCTGTATGCACAAATAACCAACTCTCATGTTATGTATTAAAACTATTAATTTTTGGTGGGTTTATAAGTATAAACAAATTTATCGTAAGAATAACATGCTTTTTCTTAGTTTTAAAGCTTAATTATCAATGCTCTAGTGTTGGTGCATTAATGTACTTAAAAAGTACCAGCAAGCATAAAAATACCCTCGAGAGCCTTCTAAAAATTCTGCACAATTTTGATTTAAAAAAGTATCCTTAATCGTTATATACCCCATAAAAAGTTACACAATTACATTTTCACGCAGGCATCTTTAAAATCTGAATTCAATTTAAAATTTAAAGATGAAGATATTCATATTCAAACAAATTGACTTAGAATTTGAAGTGACAGGGTCACGTGCAGGTACCTACGTATAAATCATTACAAAACCATACATTGTATTTTTTGTATACCACTTGACAGGTATCTGTGCAGGGATCAAATCACGCCCTATTGAATACCAATCAATTGAATTTATAGAGTTCAACCGGCGAAGCATAACCTTTTACAAATTTATTCAACCAAATCTGTATTTGTCAGATTAAATCGTAAAGTAAGTTAACTACCTGTAATTTATCTTCTGTACGTGTATACGTACCTATTAAAAGTTACGAAAAGTAATTAAAAGTACATATTACTTTATTAAATTTTAAGTTTAAATATTACAAACGGTTGAAGGCATGTTTTACAGGTGTATATTTATTTTTAATATAATAAAAGTTTTGCATCAATT
Source organism: Vesta saturnalis (assembly GCA_036346205.1). Taxonomy (NCBI): domain Eukaryota; kingdom Metazoa; phylum Arthropoda; class Insecta; order Coleoptera; family Lampyridae; genus Vesta; species Vesta saturnalis. Next base: position 4,140,613 of record JARFJB010002176.1, on the reverse strand, counting down.
AAATAATATGGGGTTTAATTAAAATGTTGCAGGAAATTAACTTATATAGTGTATTTAGCTTGATGAGTAGTTTTATATATAACGTAAATTTTTAATTTCCGGATTTTGCAAAAACAAGCAGAAAAAGAGATGGAATGTAAAAAAATATTGGTTTAATGTAAACACATTTGGAAAAGCATTCAGCCATTTATTTTTATGAATATTTTAACCGCAGTTGGAAAAATTATATTGCTGAGATTTAATAATCCCTGGGTTAAAAAGAGAATGTGTATCCTTTTCATTTCATATGGACATAAATTACAATATACATATTTTTGTTACTATTTAATTTTCATTACTTTCGTTATAATAAATATTTCCAATAAGATCGTTCCATTCTACACCACGTGACTGCTTTACAGGTAATAAAAAACTGAAAGGATTTTAGAACTGGATAAACCCCTCTAATTAATTATAGGGCGGTATAAATAGGCTCACTTCAGTCTAGTTTAGTTAAAATTGTTACAATTTTAATGACATTCTGGAAATAATCTTGACAAATATCAATCGACCTACGGGCGAGGAAAATGGGATTTTCCTCTAGCGAGGAAGGTAAAAGACAATGTTGCCGCGGTAATAATGACATTTAAAATTGGAACATACCCGTATCAATTTCTTTATTCCGCGTCTTATAAGTTTTAACTGATTCTGTGTGTCTACACACCTAACCTTTAAAATCGACAAATTAGTTCTTTTTAGTTAATTTCTACTTTCTAAATATAAATTTAACTTTTTTGTACTAAAAAACCACCAAACCATTAAACAAACAGGGACTAACCCAAAAATGAAGAACATAGTAGTACTACAAATATTTCATTTCGTTCAATTGATACAGTCACTCTGCTCGTGTGTCAAACTTTGAACTGTAATTGTACAAATAATTGTCGTTCAAGACTTCAATAAAAATCGCAACACCTAAAAGTGTGTGAAGTGAATGATTTGAAATTTTTACCAACGATGGAATATATCAATACAAACAAACTACCAAAATTTGGAAAGAAAGAAAAATAGGTTTTTCAATAATGATACGCCATGATGTTTACCTTCCAACTTACATACAAGGTGGCCCAACGAGAAAGTTGTTCTCTTCTTTAGGGCTCTCCGCATTTGTCCCTTCTGTAATCCCGAATTATACGCGAAATCCACGTTAGATTAGATAAACAAAACTACTGTAACCTAACAAGCCTGTTTACCTGGCACGAATAAAGAAAGTGGTGCGCGCAATATCGAATTCTAATTTTCATAAAATGCGCGCAACTACTCGGAATTTTTCCGACCGGAGACTTAGGTACTGCGCGCAATTCGGACTTCCTACACCTATCTTTATTCGTTTTAATTTAACTTTTTTCCTTTGTACACTTTTGTTTCTATGGATACCTTCGAACTAGTAATTCTTTTGCAATAATCTCTCTTGTCTATATTACTTTATATAGAAAAAGAAAACGTAACTTTTAGTACCAATTCGCTGACCGGAAAAGTGAGTGTTCAAGAACTGCCTTACGGGAGCTACGTAGTAGGCTGGTGCTCCATCATGTTGAAAGTGGAGGATGTTTTCGTTACGGTTATTGTTGTTTATTGGCCGTAGTTACCGGATCTATTGTATTTTCCAAGATGTCCAAGTACAACTCACAAAGGGATACAAAGAGGTCCCACAATATTATTCTCTAATATGCCTGACCAAACATTTAACTTTTGAGGACGTTGCGAGAAGATCTCTCTAAACAAACGAGGGTTGGAGCCATTCCAATAACGACAACTATGTCTATTTACGACACCATGTAAATAGAACCTGCATTCGTCTGAAAAACAAATATTGAATGGCAATTTTCGTTTGTTGATGAACTCATTTCTTCGCAGAAGTCCAACCTTCTATCATAATCGTCATCATCAGGTTCTTGGATGAGCCTTATAAGGATGGAATTTAAGATATTTCAAAATCTTTTGTATTTATGTACGAGAAACTGTCGACAACTTTGGGTATTGTCAAGTGTTACGTGTCCCAAAGCCGATATTCCCGTGCATTTTTGCTCACCGCTCAATTTCGATGATGCTGAATATTAATCACAAATGTGTGTCCAAACTTCCTTATTAATCCTACCACTCACTTATCATTAATATATATATATATATATATATATATATATATATATATATATATATATATATATATATATATATATATATATATATATAAACTGATCTAATAATTGGGCGACAGCCCAAACGGATCTTTCATTTTCAACATAAAGTTTTGTTGTATCCAAACTTTCTCGAACGGAAAATTTCATAATAGCGATACCAGTTCGATTTGAATCCAAAAACAATGTAGGCTTACATTCACATACCTTGACAGTGACTGCAAACGATTGTTACTAGTTCCAAGGTATCCATAAAAACGAAGGTGCACAAAACTCCCTAAAGTGTGAAACTATCGAAACTACAATGCGATTTAAGTTATAAAAACGAAAAAAAAAGAAAATTGTTTGAAGATGGATATAATACATGTTATATCCAATCCACTACAACCTTCAGGAAGGAGCAAATAACGACATAAAACCAGTGGGTTTCCATTTAAATATCATAAGTTTGACGTAGTATATTCTTTATGGATCACTCTGTGTAATTGGGTTTTAGCGGACAAAATTTCCCAATTGAAATCACAGTTCATGTGTTCGAGCATTTTTTTGTAAATATATTAGGAGAGTCACAATGTGCGGTGAGGCACCTATGGACCACACTGTAAATGAAGGTACAAAGGTAGAATTCTTGTTTTGGAACGAAAAAGAAATGTTGAAATGACTATATAGCATGTTAGTATATCGACCATATTCTCAAGATAGGCAATAGATAATATATATACATTGGTTATTAAATATATAATTGATAGTGTATCTGTGTATGTGTGTCGTGTGTAAGGTGTGAGGTGTGTGGTGTGGAAGAAAGTGTTCCAGTGTGTGAAATAGTGGTGATGTGTTGGTGGGATGTTGATGTAGTGTGTGTGGAGTGTAGTGGTGATGGCACGTAAAGAGGTAGAGGTGTGTGATGTGTGTGTTGGTGTGGGTGTGTGAGTGATCTTTGTATGTGTGTAGTGATGATCTGTGTTTGAGTAGGATGTGTAGTGTGGTATAGTGTGTGTGTGGATGTGTGTGTGTTTGGATGTGTGTGTGGAGTGTGTGAGGTGTGTGGTGTGTGGTGTGTAGGTGTGGATGTCGTGTGTGTGTGGTGTGGGTGGTGTATGAGTGTGTGTGTGGTGGTGGTGGTGTGGTGTGGTGTGGTGTGTGGTGTGGTGGTGTGGTGTGTGGTGTGTGTGTGTGGTGTGTGTGTGTGTGTGTGTGGTGTGTGTGTGGTGTGGTGGTGGTGGTGTGTGGTGTGTGGTGTGTGGTGTGTGTGTGTGGTGTGTGGTGTGTGTGTGGTGTATGGTGTGTGGTTGTGTGTGTTTGTGTGGTGGTGGTGGTGGTATGTGTGTGTGGTGGTGGTGTGTGTGGTGTGTGGTGTGTGTGTGTGTGTGTGGTGTGGTTGTGTGTGGTGTGTGGTGTGTGTGGTGTGTGGTTGTGGTGTGTGTGTGGTTGTGTGTGTGGTGTGGTGGTGTGGTGTGGTGTGTGGTAGTGTTTGTGTGTGGTGTGTGGTGAGTGGTGTGTGGTTGTGGTGTTAGGGGTGGTTTGTGTGGTGTGTGGGTGTGGTAGTGGTGTGTGGTGTGTGTGTGGTGTGGTGTGTGTGTGTGTGGTGGATGGTGTGTGTGGTGGTTGTGGTGTGTGGTGTGTGGTGTGTTGTGCGTGGCATGTGGTATGCGATGTGAGGGGTGTGGTGTGTGGTATATGGTGTGCGGTGTGTGGCGTGTGATGTATGGTGTGTGGCGTTTGGTGTGTGGTGTGCGGGGTGTGGTGTGTGGTGGGTGGAGTGTGGTGTGAGGTGTGTGGTGTGTGGTGTGTGTTGTGTGTGGTGTGTGGTGTGGTGGTGGTGTGGTGTGGTGTGTGTGTGTGGTGTGTGGTTGTGTGTGTGTGGTGGTGTGGTGTGTGGTGTGTGGTGGTGGTGTGTGTGTGGTTGGGTGTGTGGTGAAGTGTGGTGTGTGCTGTGAGGTGTGTGGTGTGTGGTGTATGGTGTGTGGTGTGTGGTGTGTGGTGTGGTGTGAGGTGTGTGGTGTGTGTTGTGTGGTGTGTGGATTGTGGTGTGTGGTGTGGTGTGTGGCGTGTGATGTCTGGTGTATGGTGTGTGGTATGTTCCTTGTGGTGTCTGGTATGTGGAGTGTAATGCCATCTGTGTTCTGTGTGGTGTGTGGTGAGAGTGTGAGTGTTGGTAGTTACGTTCTGATTTTACCAAGTCTGATACAACACTTAATTTAAATTCAACCTTTCTTCCCCAATTGTTATTCCTTATGCTAGCATCGGCACGAACGGCAGAGGTGGAATCAATGTACTCTACTGTACTCATTGGGTTTGATCAGTATGCGTGACGTCAATTTTTTCGTCACAAATCTAGCACTGAGTCCTAAAATCGAAAGCAAAGCCTCTTGAATGCCGCTTTTGTCCACTAACGTCTGCTGGGACAACAACTTGAGATGGTTTTGTTCGCTATGAGTAGACCATCCTGCATTCTGCATGAAACACTACTGAAAGTTTTCTTTCAAACAATCGGTCGTGGCCGTCTTTTCTAATTAAGCTATCCTTAATAATTGTGTCTATAGCCCTACAGGTCATTAAATTGCCTACTCCTTTGTCACTAACAAACTTGTACAATTCACAATTATCTATTTCCGTCGTTTAAAACTAAGCATAAGAACAACTACGCGAACATTGCAAACGAAATTCATCAGCTGGCAGCTTTACTGAAACAAATTAATTATTGCTAGTGATTTTTACGTGTTGATGACGTGATTATTGGAAAATACTGTTTTGAAAGTAAGGTATAACTAGAAAACACTATTCTGCGTGTAAATATTATTAAATAAGCTCAAAGAATACCATTCGCTGCCAATCATTTAGAACTTTGCAGGATTTTCCCAGTTTTCCCAGAGTTTTTTCAGATATCCCATTTGGGAGGCCGTGTGAACCCTAAGATAGGGAGCTTGTTATAATAAATTTCCAGGTTTTGCCTATTTTTCGTCTAAATGCGCTGAGCCAGAATTGATTTTATTATAATTAAGAATTTTGCATTGTTGGAAGTCCCAATATTGCACTGTAAATCTTTTTATTTTACATTTGTATTATTTTAATTCTACTTAAAAAGCATTTCAACAAAATAATTTCCACTTGGTCGAAACAAAATCAACTTAGTTCTAAAAAAATACAATCAATTCTTACTCACAAAGTTAAGCAATATAAAAGGGCGGAATTTAAAAAGAAATACGTTTCTGATAAACGAAGTGGCTGATAAAAGCGTGTCGTAATGAGCACATGATGTAGTTTAGCTCTATAAATTAAATTAATCACCAAACATTTTATTTTTCATTTTATTCGTACCTTGTTCGCGTTCTTATTTATCGCTACAAAAAAAAATTCCCCCACGAACATAAAACAGACAAACGGCGTTCTGTCGAATTAGTCGACAACTTAAAAAAGAAGGGGAACTTGCAGATATTGTACTTAGGAAAGAAAGTCTAATGCACGGGTCTCGTTTTTTTTATCAAATTATTTTAATTGCATTTCGTATTGTCTATTCCCTCATGAACGATTTCGCATTAATTCCAGGGTTGGATTAAATGCAGCCTTTTATTTTATGTTCAGTGTTATGGGCTATTCAATCATGAGCTTTTGCTTTAGTCGTGCTATTCCCGCTTAGTTTACTTTCAGTAGACTTAATGTCACCAATTTTATTTTTATTACTAACTACAAACATAATGTTTATAAGACTTTAGTTAAAATTCTTAGCGAATGAAAAACTTTTAATGGCGTATGAAGTACATCCTCTTTATGCTACCTTAGTAACATAATGGAAGGAATTGCATTTACATAATAACCCCACTTCAATTGTTTTTAAAGTAGTACACTTCCAACCAATACCACGACATGTGTTTATATTAACATAACATAAATTAGATTTTTTAAGTAGATAATATAATGAACAAAAAGTTATTCGAGAATGCATGAAAACGTATTTTGAAGGCAATCGTGCTTATCTCCTCCTGTAGCTTTTCAAACAAAAACCGTAGTAGGTCTATAACTACAATAAGCAAAATAATATATGTGATTTGCGGGAAAACACAGGAATTGCACACAATTTTTAAAACGCATCTGCATGCTGATTAAGTTGCGTTGCATCTATAACGAAGTAAACATAATACTGGATAATTTTACAGGTTTACAGGAATGCTTGAATGCTCGAAAAACTCATTAGATATTCTTTAAATATAACTAATGAACAACATCCTCCAATTTATATACCAAATATGAATATAGTATTGAGATGGATTGGAAAAAAAGTTTAACTTTTCTCACTGTTTGTTCTGAGATAAACTATATTAGAGCGTTAAAACATGTTTTTAATTTTGTTTACACACATGCACGCACGCACGCACACACCCACACACCCACACACACACACACACACACACACACATATATATATATATATATATATATATATATATATATACATAGATACAGATATCAACCAGTGTCTGGTTGCTGTGTGGTGATCGTGCGTGTTTGCTTGTTCGGTGCTTGAGTGTTTGTGTGTTGTGTGTGTTGTGTTGTGTTGTGGTTGGTCGTGTTTGTGTGTTTGTGGTGTTTGTGTTGTTGGTGTTTGTGTGTTTGTGTGTCTGTGTTTTGTGTTTGTGTGTCGTGTGTGTTGTGTGTGTTTGTCGTTGTGTTTGTGTGTTGTGTGTGTGTGTGTGCGTGTGTCTGGTGTTTGTGTGGTCTGTGTGTGTTGTGTTGTGGTGTCTGTGTGTTTGTGGTCCAGTGTTTGTGTGTTTATGTGTGTTGTGTGTCTGTGTGTTGTGTGTTTGTGTGTTTGTGTGTTTGTGTGTTTGTGTGTTGTGTGTTTGTGTGTGTGTGTTGTGTGTTGTGTGTCGTTGTGTGTGTGTGTGTTGTGTGTTGTGTCAGTGTTGTGTGTGTGTGTGTTTGTGTGTTTGTGTCGTTCTGTGTGTGTGTTGTGTGTTTGTGTCGTGTTGTGTTGTGTGATCTGTGTAGGTCTTGTGTCAGTGTCCGTTTGTTGTGTGTCTGTGTGTTTGTAGTGTGTCGTGTTTGTGTGCTTGTGTGTTGTCGTGTTTGTGCGTCTGTGTGTGTGTTGTGTGCTGTGTTGTGTGTTTGTGTGTCTGTGTGTGTGCGTGTGTCTGTGTGTTGTGTGTTGTGTGTGCCCAGTGTGTTGTGTCGTGTTGTGTGTTCAGTGTCTGATGTCTGTGTGCCTGTTGTGTGTGTGCCAGTTGTGTGTGTGTCTGTGTGTCTGTGTCGTTGTGTGTCTGTGTGTCGTGTTCTGTGTGTCTGTGTGTCTGTGTGTCTGTGTTCTGTGTGTCCAGTGCCATGTGTGCTGTGTGTCTGTGGTCTGTGCTCCATGTGTCGTGTGTCTGTGTGTCGTGTGTGTCTGTGTGTGCTGTGTGTGCTGTGGTTGTTGTGTTGTGTGTCGTGTGTGTGTCGTGTGTGTCGTGTGTTGTGCCGTCTGTGTGTGTCTGTGTGTCTGCTGTGTGTCGTGTCTGTGCGTCTGTCCGTGTCTGTGTGTGTCGTGTCTGTGTGTTGTGTGTCTGTGCGTCTGTGTGCTGTGTCCAGCTGTGGTGTTGTCTGTGTGTCTGTGGTGCCCATGTGTCATGTGTCGTGTGTGTGTGTCCAGTGCCAGTGGTCTGTGTGTCGTGTGTCCAGTGTCTGTGTCGTGTTGTGCCAGTGTCTGTGTGTGCTGCTGTCGTGTCTGTGTGTCTGTGTGTCTGTGTTGTGCTGTTGTGTGCTGTGCTCAGTGTTGTGGTCTGTGTCGTGTGTGTCTGTGTGTGTGTCGTCTGTGTCTTGTGTGTCTGTCGTGTCTGTGTGTGCGTTGTGCTGTGTGCCCAGTGTCTGGTGCGTGTGTCTGTGGCCCAGTGTCCGTGTGTGCCAGTGGTCTGTGCCCGTCTGTGTGTCTGTGTGTCTGTGGTTGTGTCCCGTTGCGTGTCTGTGTGCCTGTGTGTCGTCTGTGTGCCCAGTGTGCCGTGTCTGTGTGCAGTGTTGTGTGTCTGCTGTCGTGTGTTGTGCTGCTGTGTGTCGTGTCTGTGTGTCGTGGGCTGTCTGTGTGTCTGTGTGTCTGTGTTGTCGTGTGTGTCTGTGTGTCGCGTGTCTGTGTGTCGTTGTGCCCGTGTGTGTCTGTGTTTGTGCTCCCAGTGTCTGTGTGTTGTGGTCTGTGTGTCTGTGTGTTGTGTGCTGTGTCGTGCTGTGCCCAGTGTGTGTGCCCAGTGTCTGTGTGTCCCAGTGCGTCTGTCGTGTGCCAGTGTCTGTGTGTCAGTGTCTGTGTGTGTGCCCAGTGGTCAGTGTCCAGTGTCTGTGTGCCTGTGTCTGTCTGTGTGTGTCTGTGTCTGTGTGTCCCAGTGTCTGTGCTCTGTGCTTCGTGGCTCGTGCGTGTCTGTGCCCAGTGTCGTGTCGTGGTGCTGTGGCTCCAGTGTGTCTGTGTGTCTGTGTGTCTGTGCCCTGTCTGTGTGCCCAGTCTGTCGTGTCTGTGTTGTGTCCAGTGTCTGTGTGCCCAGTGTCTGTGCGTCTGTGCTGTCTGTGTGTCTGTGTGCCCGTGTCCTGTCTGTGTGCTCAGTGTCCGTGTCTGTGTGTCTGTGTCTGTGTGTTTGTGTGTTTGTGTGTTTGTGGTTGTGTGCTGTTGTGTGTTGTGTGTTGTGTGTTTGTTGTGTGTTGTGTGTTTGTGTTTGGTTGTTTTGTGGTTGTGTGTTTGTGTGTGTGTTTGTGTGTGTGGTGTTTGTGGTTTGTGTGTTTGTGTGTGTGTTGTGTGTTGGTGTGTGGTTTGTGTGTTTGTGTGTTTGTGGTTTGTGGTTTGTGTGTGTGTTTGTGTGTTGTGTTTGTGTTTGTGTGGTTTGTGTGTTTGTGTTTTGTTGTGTTGTGTGTTTGTGTTTGTGTGTTTGGTGTGTGTTGTGTGTTGTTGTTTGTGTGTTTGTGTTTGGTTTGTGTTGTGTTTGTGTGTTGTGGTGTGCTGTGTGCCTTTGTGGTGTGTTTGTGTTGTGTGTTTGTGTCGTGTGTGTGTTGTGTGTTGTGTGTGTGTGTGTGTGTGTGTTTGTGTCGTTTGTGGTTGTGTGTCGTGTGTTTGTGTGTGTTCCGTGTGTTTGTGTCGTGTCTGTGTGTCTGTGTTTGTGTGTTGTGGTCTGTGTGTTGTGTGTTGTGTGGGTGTTGTTGTGTTGTGTGTGGTTGTGTTGTGTGTGCCGGTGTGTGTGGTTGCCGTGTTGTGTGGTGCCGTCGTGTGTGTGTGGTTGTGGCCGTGCTGTGTGTGTTGTGTGTTGTGTGTTGTGTGTGTTGTGCCGTGTTGTGTTTTGTGCTGTGTGTCTGTTTGTGCGCCGTGTTTGTGTGTGTTGTGTGTTGTGTGTCGTGTGTGTGTTGTGCTGTGTCGTGCGCCGTGTTGTGTCTGTGCGTGTGTCTGTGCTGTGTGTCTGTGTGCTGTGCCCAGTGTCTGTGCGTCTGTGTGTCGTGCCGTGTCTGTGTGTCTGTGTGTCGTGTGTCTGTGTGTCTGTGTGTCTGTGTCTGTGTGTCGTGTGTGGTCTGTGTGTCTGTGTGCCCAGTGTGTGTGTGTCTGTGTGTCCCAGTGTCGTGTGCCCAGTGTCTCCAGTGTGTCTGTGCGTCTGTGTGCCTCAGTGCGTCTGTGTGTTGTGTGCTGTGTCGTCTGTGGTCTGTGTGTTCTGTGTGCTGTGCCCAGTGCCGTGTGTCTGTGTGTCTGTGTGCCAGTGTCCTCAGTGCCCAGTGTTCTGTGTGCTGCGTCTGTGGTCTGTGCTGCTTGCGTCTGTGTGTCTGTGTGTCCGTGCCCAGTGTCTGTGTCCCAGTGCGTGTCTGTGTCTGTGTGTCGTGTGTTGGCTGTGCTCTGTGGTGTCCGTGTTGTGTGTCTGTGTCGTGGCCCGTGCCTGTGCCCGTGTCTGTGTGTTCTGTGTGTCTGTGTGCCCAGTGTCTGTGTGTCTGTGTGTCTGTGTGCCGTGCTCTGTGTGCTTCAGTGTCTGCTGTGTCTGTGTGTCTGTGTGCCCAGTGTGTGTCGTGTCTGTGTGTGCCCAGTGTTGTGCTGTGCGTCTGTCTTGTGCCCAGTGTCTGTGCTGTCGTGTGCTGTGTGGCCCAGTGTCTGTGTGTCTGTGTGCCCAGTGTTGTCCCAGTGTCTGTGTTGTGCCCAGTGCCAGTGTCTGTGCTCGTGTCTGTGTGCCCTGTGTCGTGTGCCCAGTGTCTGTGTGCTCCAGTGTGCCCAGTGCTGTGTCTGTGTCTGTGCTCTGTGGTCTGTGTGTCTGTGTCTGTCGTCTGTGTGCCCATGTCTGTGGTCTGTGCTCCAGTGTTGTGTGTGTGTCGTGCTCCAGTGTCGTGTCTGTCGTTCTGTGCGTGTGTGTGTCTGTGTGCTGTGTGTCTGTGTGTCTGTCGCGTGTCGTGTGGTCTGTGTCTGTCCGTGTCTGTGTGTCTGTGCCTGTGTGTCTGTGTGTCTGTCCGTGTCTGTGGTCTGTGTCCGTTCCAGTGTTGTGCGTCTGTGTGTGCTGTGTGTCGTGTTGTGGTCGTGTCGTGTGCTGTGTGCTGTGTGCCGTGCTGGCCCAGTGCCGTGGTCTGTGTGTGCGTGTGCTGTGTCTGTGGCAGTGTGTCTGTCCAGTGTGTCGTGTGCCGTGTGTGTGTGTGTCCCGTGTGCTGTGTCGTGTGTGGTGTGTGTGTCTGTGTCCAGTGCTCGTGCTGTGTGTTGCTGTGTCTGTGTGTGCCCAGTGTGGTCTGTGTGTCTGTGTGTGCTGTCTCGTGTCTGTCGTGTCTGTGTCGTCCCGTGTGTGTGCTGTGTCTGTCGTGTGTCTGTGTGCCCGTGGTCTGTGTGCTGTGTCTGTGTGTCTGTGTGCCCGGTCCGTGTCGTGTGCTGTCGCCTGTGTGTCTGTGTGCCGCAGTGTGTGTGTGTCTGTGTGTGTGTGTGTCTGTGCCTGTGTGTGTGTCTTGTGTCCAGTGTCTGTGTGTGTCCAGTGTTGTGTGTCGTCTGTGCGTCTGCGTGTGTCTGTGTCTGTCCCAGTGTTGTGTGCTGTTGTGTGCCCAGTGTTGTGTGTGTGTCTGTGTGCTGTGTGTCTGTGTGCGTGCCCAGTGTTGTGCGTGTGTGTCTGTGTGTCTTGTGCCGTGCCAGTGTCTGTGCTCTGTGTGTCTGTGCGTGTGCCCAGTGTCTGTGTGTGTCTGTGTGTCTGTGCCTGTTGCCCAGTGTCTGTGCGTCTGTGTGTCGTGCAGTGTCTGTGCCGTGCTGTGTGTCCTGTGTGTGTGCGTCTGTGTGCCGTGTGTGCGTCAGTGTCTGTGTGTCGTGCAGTGTCTGTGCGTCTGTGTGTCCAGTGCTGTGCTGTGTGCCCAGTGTCCAGTGTGTCTGTGTGTCTGGGCCGTGTGTGCCCAGTGTGCTGTGTGTGCCCAGTGTCTGGTGTTGTGTGTCTGTGTGCCTTGTGTGTGCCCATGTGTGTGTGTTGTGTGCTGTGTCTGTGTCTGTGTCTGTGTGCCCGTGCTGTGCGTTGCCCAGTGTCTGTGTGTCTGTGTGCTGTGTCTGTGTGGTGGTCTGTGTGTCTGTGTGTTGTGCCTGTGTCGTGCTTGTGCTGTGCCCGTCTGTGTGTCTGTGTGTCCTGTGTGTGCTGTGTCTGTGCCCAGTGTCTGTGTGTCTGTGGCTTCCAGTGTCTGTGTCTGTCCGTGTCTGTGTGCTTTGTGTGTCCCAGTGTCGTGCTGTGTCGTCTTGTGCTGTGTGTGTGTCTGTGTGTCTGTGTGTGTGTGTTGTGTGTCTGTGTGCCCTGTCTGTGTGTCTGTGTGTCGTGTCTGTGTGCCAGTGTCGTGCTGTGTGTGTCTGTGTGCTCAGTGTCCGTGTGTCTGTGTCTCGTGTCGTGTCCAGTGTCTGTGTGTGCGTGTGTGCTCCAGTGTCAGTGTGTGTGTGTGTGTCTGTGTGTGCTGTGTTGTGTGTCTGTGTGTGTCTGTGTGTGTCTGTGTCCGTTGTCGTGTCGTGTGTGTGCGTCTGTGTGCTTGGTCGTGTCCAGTGCTGTGCTGTGTGTGTCTGTGTGTCGTGTGTCTGTGCTCGTGTGTGTCTGTGTGTTTGGTGTGGCAGTGTTGTGTGCGTGCTGTGTGTGTGTGTTTGCTGTCTGTGTGTGTGTTCTGTTGTGTGCTGTGTGTTGTTGTGTGTTGTGGTGTCTTGTGTCGTGGTCTGTGCGTGTTGTGTCTGGTGTGTGTGTTGCGTCTGTCGGCTGTTTGTGTGTTGTGGTGTTTGTGTGTGTGTTGCGTGTTGTGGCTTGTGTTGTGGTTTGTGTGTTGCGTGTTTGTCGTGTTGTGTTTGTGTGTGCCGTTTGTGTGCTGTCGTGTGTGTGTGTCGTGTGTCTGTGCCGTTGTGTGTCTGTGTGCTCGTGCCAGTGTCTGTGTGTGTCTGTGTGCGTGTTCTGTGTGCCGTGTTGGTGTGTCGTGTCTGTGTGCTGTGTGTTTGTGTGTGTCGTGTGTGTTGTGTGTCTGTGCGTCTGTGTGTCGTGTGCTGGTGTCTTGTGTGCCCAGTGTCTGTGTGTCTGTGTGTTGCTGTGTCGTGCTGTGCCCAGTGTCGTGTCTGTGTGTCGTGTGTGTGCTAGTCGTCTGTGTTGTGCTCCAGTGCTTGTGCTGTCCAGTGTGTGCCATCGTGTCTGTGTGCTGTGTGTTGTGTGTGCTGTGTCTGTGTGCTGTGCTTCGTGCCGTGCTCGTGTCTGTGTGTCTGTGTGTCTGTGTCGTCTGTGGTCTGTGTGCTGGCTGTGTTGTTCGTCTTTGTGGTGTGTCTGTGCTGGCCCAGTGCTGTGTGTCCGTGCTGTGTGTCTGTGCCCAGTGCTCAGTGTGCTGTGCTGTCTGTGTGCCCAGTGTGCCTGTGTGTCTGTGTGCCTGTGTGTCTGTGTGTGCGTGCTGTGTCTGCCCAGTGTCTGTGCTGTTGCTGTCTGTGTGCAGTGCTGTGTGTCTGTGTGCTCCAGTGTCTGTGTGTCTGTGTGTGTCGTGTCTGTGTGTCTGTGTGTCTGTGCCCAGTGTGTGCCCAGTGTCGTGTCTGTGTGTGTGTCTGTGTGTCTTGTGCTGTCGTGTGTGCTCTATGTGTCTGTGTGTTGTGGTCTGTGCCAGTGCTCTCAGTGTCTGTGCGTCTGTGTGTCTGTCGTGCCTGTGTGTGCTGTGTGCCAGTGTCTGTGTGTCTGTGGTTGTGCCCAGTGTCTTGTGTGTGTTGTGTCGTGCCCAGTGTGTCTGTGTGTCTGTGTGTTTGTGTGTCCAGTGCTTGTCGTGTCTGTGTCGTCTGTGTCGGCCCAGTGTCGCTGTGTGTCTGTGCCTGTGTCGTGCTCGTGTCTGTGTGTCTGTGTGTCTTGTGTGTCTCCAGTGTCTGTGCGTCTGTGTGTCTGTGGCCCTGTGCTTGTGTCTGTGTGTCTTGTGCCCAGTGTTCTGTGTGCTGTGCTCTGTGCTCTGTCGCGTCTGGTGCGTGTCTGTGTGTGCTGTGTGCCCAGTGTCTGTGGCCCATGTTGTGCTGTTGTGTGTGTGTGCTGTGTGTGTGTCTGTGTGCTGTCTGTGTGTCTGCTGTGTGTCTGTGTGTCTGTGTCGTGCCCAGTGTCTGTGTGTTGTGTGTTGTGTGTCTGTGTGTCTGTGCCCAGTGCTCTGTGTGTCCAGTGTCTGTGTGTCTGTGTGTCTGTGTGTCTGTGGTCTGTGTGTCTGTGTGCCCAGTGCCCAGTGTCCAGTGTTGTGTGTCTGTGTGTCTTGTGTCGTTGTGTGTCTGTGTGTCTGTTTGTTGTGCTCTGGCTGTGTCTGTGTGTGTGTTGTGTGTTGTGTGTGTGTGTGTGTGCGTTTGTGCGTCGTGTTGTGTTGGTGTTGCGTGTGTGTTTGTGTGTGTTGTGTGTTTGTGTTCTGTGTGTTGGTTGTGGTTTGTGTCGTTCGTGGTTGTGTGTTGTGTGTTGTGCCAGTGTCTGTGTTTGTGTGTCTTGTGTGTGTTGTGTGTGTGTGCTGTGTCTGTGTGTTGTGCGTCTGTGCCCAGTGTTGTGTGTCTGTGTGTTCTGCCTGTGTGTCTGTGTGTCTGTGTTCGTGTTGTGCGTGTGTGTCTGTGTGCGTGTCTGTGCCCAGTGTCTGTGTGTCTGTGTGTCTTGTGTTGTCGTTGTGTGTCTGTGTGTCTGTGCGTGTGTGTGTGTGTCGTTCTGTGTGTGTGGTCGTGTCTGTGTGTTGTGTGTGTGTCTGGGCCGTGTGTCTGTGCTGTGTGTCAGTGTGCGTTTGTGTGTTCTGTGTGCAGTGTCTGTGTGTCTGTGTGCTGTGTGCCCAGTGTTGTGCGTCGTGTCTGTGTTCTGTGTGCCCAGTGTGTTGTTGTCGTTGTGTGCTGTGTGTGTGTGGCTGTGTGTTTTGTGTGTCGTGTGTGTCTGTGTGTCGTGTCTGTGTGTCTGTGTTGTGTGTTTGTGTCTGTGCTCTGTGTTGTGTGTCTGTGTGTCTGTGTGTGTTGTGTGTGCTGTTGTGTCTTGTGTTTGTGTGTGCTGTGTGTCTTGTGTTGCCTGCTCGTCTGTGTGTCTGTGTGCGTGTCTGTGTCGGCTGTGTCCGGTGTGTTGTGGCTTCTGTGTGTCTGTGTGTGCTGTGTGTGTGTGCAGTGGTGTCTGTGTGCTGTGTTGTGTGTCTCGTGTCGTGTTGTGCCGTGTCGTTGTGTTTGTGTCTGTGTTGTGTGTTGTGGCCCAGTGCCAGTGTGTGTCGTGCTGTGTGTCTGTGTGTCTGTGTGTGTGTGTGCGTGTGTGCGTTGTGCGTGTTGTGTGTCTGTGTGCTGTCGTCGTGTTGTGTGTTGTGCGTCTGTGCGTGTCTGTGTCTGTGTGTCTGTGTGTCGTGTCAGTGTGCTGTGCCTGTCTGTGTGTGTGTGTGTGTGTCTGTGCAGTGTCTGTGTGTCTGGTGTGTCTGTGCGTGTGCTGTGTGTCTGTGTGTCTGTGTGTGTTTGTGTCTGTGTGTCTGTGTGTCGTGCCCTGTGTGCCCAGTGTCTGTGTGTCTGTGTGGTGTCTGTGTGTTTGTTGTGGTCTGTGTGTCTGTGTGTTTGTGTCTGTGTTGTGTCTGTGTGTTGTGTGTGTGCTGTCTGTGTCTGTGTGTCTTGTGTGTTTGTGTCGTGTGTGTGTGTGTCTGTGTGCCGTGTGTGTCTGTGTTGTGTGTTTGTGTGTTTGTGTGTTTGTGTGTTGTGTGTGTTTGTGTGTCTGTGTGTTTGTGATGTCTATGTGTATGTTTGTCCATTGTGTGTTTGTGTGTTGTGTGTGTTTGTGTGTTTGTTGTGTCTGTGTGACTTTGTGTGTTTGTGTGTTTGTGTTGTATGTGATTGTGTACCAGTGATCATTGACCATGTGTTGTGTGTGTTGTGTGTGTTGTGTCATTGAGTGATTGTGTTGTGTGGTTTGTGTCTCTGTGTGTCTTGTGTGTTGTGTGTTTGTGTTTGTGTGTTTGTGTGTTTGTGTGTTTGTGTTTGTGTGTCTGTGTGTTTGTGTGTGCCGTTGTTGTGTTGTGTGTTTGTGTGTGTCTGTGCTGTTGTGTGTGTCTGTGGTGTTGTGTGTGTGTGTTGTGTGTTTGTGTGTTGTGTGTTGTGCTGTGTGTTGTGTCGTGTTGTGTGTCTGTGTGTGTGTGTGTGTTGTGTGCGTGTTGTGTGTTTGTGTGTTGCTGTGTGTTGTGTGTCGTGTGTGTGTGCTGTGTGTGTGTTGTGTGTTGTGTGTCTGTGTGTTTGTGTGTCTGTGTGTGTGTTGTGTGTGTGTTGTGTGTTGTGTGTCTGTGTGTGTCGTGTGTGTGTCTGTGTGTCTGTGTGTTGTGTGTGTGTCTGTGTGTGTGTGTGCTGTGTCTGTGTGTGGTGTGTCTTGTGTCTGTGTGTGTGTGTGGCCCTGTGTGTGTGCTGTGTCGTGTTGTGTGTGCTGTGCTTGTGTCGTTGTGTGTCGTGTGTCCCGGTGTGCTGTGTTGTGTTTGTCGTGTGTGCCCAGTGTGTGTGTCTGTGTGCTCTGTGCCCGTGTCTGTGTGTCTGTGTGCGTGTGTCTGTGTCGTCTTGTGCCCGTGTCTGTGTGTCGTGTCTGTGCCCAGTGTGCTGTGTGCGTGCCCAGTGCCCAGTGTCTGTGTGCTGTGTCTGTGTGTGCTGTGTGTGTCTTGTGTGTTCTGTGTGTCTGTGTGTTGTGCCGGCCCAGTCTGTCTGTGCCCTGTGTGTGTGTGTGTGTGTGCCCTGTTGTGTCTGTGTGCGTGTCTGTGTGTCTGTGTGCCTGTGGTCTGTGTGTGCTGCAGTGTGTGTGTCTGTGTGTGTCGTGTGTGTCGTGTGTGTGCTCGTGTCTGTCTGTGTGTCTGTGTGTGTGTGTCGTGCGCTTGCAGTGTGTGTGCTGTGTGCGGTGTGTGTTGTGTCTGTGTGTCTGTGTGTTGTGGTGTCTGTGTGTTGTGTGCTGTGCCCAGTGTGTGTGCTGTTGTGTTGTGTGTTTGTGTGTTGTGTGTCGTGTTGTGTTGTGCTGTGTGCTGTTGTGTGTGTTCGTGTGTGTGTGTTTGTGTGTTTGTGTCTGTGTTTGTGTGTGTTTGTGTGTTGTGTGTGTTGTGTGTTTGTGTGTTTGTGTGTTTGTGTGTTTGTGTGTTTGTGTGTTTACAGGTTTACAGGAATGCTTGAATGCTCGAAAAACTCATTAGATATTCTTTAAATATAACTAATGAACAACATACTCCAATTTATATACCAAATATGAATATAGTATTGAGATGGATTGGAAAAAAAGTTTAACTTTTCTCACTGTTTGTTCTGAGATAAACTATATTAGAGCGTTAAAAATGTTTTAATCACTTTGTCACACACACGCGCACGCATCACTCCACACACCACACACACACACACACACACACATATATATATATATATATATATATATATATATATATATATATACACATAGATACAGATATCGACCAGTACGTCTGGTTGCCTGTGTGTGCGTGCGTTCGTGCGTGTGTTTGCGTGTTCGCGTGCTTGAGTGGATTTGCGTGTTTGTGTGTTTGTGTGTTGTGTGTTGTTGTCTTGTGTGTTTGTGTGTTGTGTGTTGGTGTTGTGTGTTTGTGTTGTGTGTTTTGTGTGTTTGTGTTGTGTGTTTGTGTGTTGTGTCGTGTTTGTGTTGTGTTTGTGTTTGTGTGTTTGTGTGTCTTGTGTGTTGTGTGTTGTGTGTGTGTTGTGTGTTGTGTGTTTGTGTGTCTGTGTGTTTGTGTGTGTTGTGTGTTGTGTGTGTCTGTGTGTGTCTGTGTGTGTGTTGTGTGTTTGTGTGTGTCCGTGTGTGTGTCTGTGTGTGTGTGTGTCTGTGTGTGTGTGTGTGTGTCTGTGTGTGTTTGTGTGTCTGTGTGTCTGTGTGTGTGTGTGCTGTGTGTCAGTGTCTGTGTGTGTGTGTTGTGTCTGTGTGTGTGCTGTGTGTGTGTGCCCAGTTGTGTGTGTTGTGTGTGTCAGGTGTGTGGTGTGTGTTGTGTGTTGTGTGTGTGCTGTGTGTGTGTGTGTGTCAGTGTGTGTTGTGTGTGCTGTGTGTCTGTGTGTGTCTGTGTGTCGGTGTGGTGTGTGTGTGTTGTGTGTCTGTGTGTTGGTGTGTCTGTGTGTCGTGCTGTGTGCCCAGTGTTGTGTGTGTTGTGTGTGTGTGTGGTGTGTTGTGTGTGTGTGTGTGTCTGTGTGTTGTGTGCTGTGTGTGTTGTGTCTGTGTGTCTGTTTGTGTTGTGTGTCTGTGTTGTGTGTTGTGTGTGTGCTGTTGTGTGCCAGTGTTGTGTGTGTGTGGTTGTGTGTCTGTGTGTTGTGTGTCTGTGTGTGTGCTCTGTGTGTGTTTGTGTGTCTGTGTGTGTGTGTTGTGTTTGTGTGTTTGTGTGTCTGTGTGTGTTTGTGTGTCTGTGTGTTTGTGTGCTGTGTGTGTGTGTTGTGTGTGTGTTGTGTGTTGTGTGTTGTGTGTTTGTGTGTTTGTGTTTTTGTGTCTCTGTGTGTTTGTGTGTTTGTGTGTTAG
The DNA here is from genome assembly GCA_036346205.1 of Vesta saturnalis. Lineage (NCBI taxonomy): Eukaryota > Metazoa > Arthropoda > Insecta > Coleoptera > Lampyridae > Vesta > Vesta saturnalis. Next base: position 4,122,552 of record JARFJB010002176.1, on the reverse strand, counting down.
TGTGTTTGTGTGTTTGTGTGTTTGTGTGTTTGTGTAGTTGCCATTCAGGGCTTTTGGTTACATTAGTTAGAAAGCCTGTAGTTAGTACACTCTTAATACTCCCATCCCACTGATTTTGTCATTTTATGTTGTTATCAATAATGATTTTTTAAAATATAATTTAGAGTATATAGTGTGTGTGTGTAGGTGTGTGTGCGCACGTGTGCGTGTGTGTGTGTGTGAGTGTGTTATGGGTGTGTGTGAATGTCCGGTATACCTTCGCATTCCTGGTTAATTACCTTTATCAATGGTCGACTCTGGGTGTGTTCCTTTCTTGTGCATTTTGCAGTAAATACTTTTTACAGTGTTCATTATTCGATCTCGATTTTCAATGATTTGTCCCTGTTTATTTCTTAGTTTGTGGATGCTTCTTCTCCCAATGCAAATGTTCTGTCCCGTCTTATGTCACATTTGTGTTGTGAGCCTCTTTTTCTCTGGTTCCTTCTTTTCTGTAGAAGATGTTAATGAATTATATAAACATAAATAGACAACATTGCTACAAATTTTCATGGCTAAGCCAGCAGTTATGTATGTATCTTTCAAATTTTGACTATTGCAACTTTTATTTTATCACATCATAGTTTTCAGAAGATTTATCAGTATTCCTTATATTTAGGCAACACTTTTATAATATTTTTAATTTTTCATATTTCCGGTACCACAATTCATCGTCCTCAATACAAAACAAACGGAAACAACCTGAAGTGAGGAGAGGTAGAGAGGAAGAGAGAGAGGAGAGGAGAGGAGAGGAAGTAGGAGAGAGAGTAGAGAGGAGAGTTGGGAGAGAGAGAGGAGAGGAGAGGAGAGGAAGAGGGAGGAGGAGAGGAGAGGAGGAGAGGAGGAGAGAGAGGGAGAGGCTGAGAGAGAGGAGAGGGAGAGGGAGAGGGAGAGGAGAGAGGGAGAGGAGAGGGAGGGAGAGGGAGAGGGAGAGGAGAGGAGAGGAGGGAGAGGGAGAGGGAGAGGGAGAGGGAGAGGGAGAGGAGAGGGAGAGGAGAGGGAGAGGGAGAGGGAGAGGGAGAGGGAGAGGGAGAGGGAGAGGGAGAGGGAGAGGGAGAGGGAGAGGGAGAGGGAGAGGAGAGGGAGAGGGAGAGGGAGAGGGAGAGGGAGAGGGAGAGGAGAGGGAGAGGGAGAGGGAGAGGAGAGGGAGAGGGAGAGGGAGGAGGGAGAGGGAGAGGGGAGAGGGAGGAGGGAGAGGAGAGAGGGAGAGGAGAGGAGAGGGAGAGGGAGAGGGAGAGGAGAGGGAGAGGGAGAGGGAGAGGAGAGGGAGAGGGAGAGGGAGAGGGAGAGGGAGAGGGAGAGGGAGAGGGAGAGAGGGAGGGAGAGGGGGAGGGAGAGCGCGAGGGAGAGGGAGAGGGAGATGGAGAGAGAGGAGAGGGAGAGGGAGAGGAGAGGGAGAGGGAGAGGGAGAGGAGAGGGAGAGGGAGAGGGAGAGGGAGAGGGAGAGGGAGAGGGAGAGGGAGAGGGAGAGGAGAGGGAGAGGAGAGAGGAGAGGGAGAGGGAGAGGGAGAGGGAGAGGGAGAGGGAGAGGGAGAGGGAGAGGGAGAGGGAGAGGGAGAGGGAGAGGGAGAGGGAGAAGGAGAGGGAGAGGGAGAGGGAGAGGGAGAGGGAGAGGGAGGAGGAGGGAGAGGGAGAGGGAGGGAGAGGGAGAGGAGAGGGAGAGGGAGAGGGAGAGGGAGAGGGAGAGGGAGAGGAGAGGGAGAGGGAGAGGGAGAGGGAGAGGAGAGGGAGAGGGAGAGGGAGAGGGAGAGGAGAGGGAGAGGGAGAGGGAGAGGGAGAGGGAGAGGGAGAGGAGAGGGAGAGGAGAGGGAGAGGGAGAGGGAGAGGGAGAGAGAGGGAGAGGGAGAGGGAGAGGGAGAGGGGAGGGAGAGGGAGAGGAGAGGAGAGGGAGAGGGAGAGGGAGAGGGAGAGGGAGAGGGAGAGGGAGAGGAGAGAGGAGAGGGAGGGAGAGGGAGAGGAGAGGGAGGGAGAGGAGAGGAGAGGGAGAGGGAGAGGGAGAGGGAGAGGAGAGGGAGAGGGAGAGGGAGAGGGAGAGGGAGAGGGAGAGGGAGAGGGAGAGGGAGAGGGAGAGGAGAGAGGGAGAGGGAGAGGGAGAGGGAGAGGGAGAGGGAGGGAGAGGGAGAGGGAGAGGGAGAGGGAGAGGGAGAGGGAGAGGGAGAGGGAGAGGGAGAGGGAGAGGAGAGGGAGAGGAGAGGGAGAGGGGAGAGGGAGAGGGAGAGGGAGAGGGAGAGGGAGAGGGAGAGGGAGAGGGAGACGCCACAAATAAATTCAAATTTGGCGCAAAAATATACCTCTAGATGGAGACACCTCTTATATAGAAAACATTCATTAGTCCTATAAAGACACAACTAGGTGGCGCCACAAACAAGTTTGGATTTGCCGTCGAGAGGGCCACGACAAGGGGGTTTTCGCTCCTATCACAAATTCCTACACGTCTTATGAGATAGTATGGGGACCCATGTTAGAATACAGTTTACCGTCAAGGAGACCCTGGCAAAGGGACGAAGACCGTGCAAGTTCCTATGCCTGCCTTATGTAATAGTATAAGGACACCTTATTAGAATACTATTTCTCAGCAAGGGGGCCTCGACAAAGGGCGAAGACCCTAACACAAGTTCCTATCTTATGGGATAGTATGAAGGCCCTCTTATTTTCATATTTCCCGCCATAACAAATGCGCGCGCACGACCAATCAGCTGAAAGGGGAGCGTAACCTAATCTCCAGTTAGAACAGAGCGCCTTATGCCTCCAACCAAAACACATCCTGGCCGGGGTCTAAGGACTAATCAGAAACCAGCGGGGCGTGGTCACCAATAAAAACACTATATGCGTGCGCGTTTGCCTACCCTCCAGGAGTGGACTGCCAAAAAAGGCTCTTAATACTGTCAAAAGGCCCTTAATTACAGGTAAGTAACCTAAATACGTCATCAAGGTGTTGAAAATGGCGCCAGAAAAGAAAGCCGAAAAGCGGGAGGAAAATTGTCGTCCGAACGTGAGCGTGGCCTATAGCTAATTGGTGGGTTTTCCGCGGGGCTTCTCACGTCACAAAAAACAAAATGGCGGTCAAAGTATTCATCGTTTTTATAATGAATCGCTCATTGCCATATGAATTTGCTTTCGTGATAATATTACTGCAATAAAACCACCAAAGAAAGCAACTTTAGCATATAAATTCCTAAAACTATAATGCTTAATTTCAATTTTATCTCCAGGAATTTTATTTCGTCTACTCACTTACTGATTTTAAAGGATGAATAATTTCGATGTGGTTTGGCTAGTATCCGATACAATTAGTTTTTCTTTCATGTTTTCAACGCGAAGTTTCGTAAAATCTCCATAAAATAATGTAAATTCATCCAATAGTCTTACCGGAATTACTTAAGGAATAATTGAGTTAACTAGGGTAGTGTGACATATCCCGAATAGTAAAATTGTGATACTGTTATATAGAAATATTTTCAATATCCCATATTATCGACTTGTAAATATTTGACTCTCATCAGTGTCCTTAAGCACAACAAAATGGGGTAATATGGTATTCGCCAAAAACGACAGTGCCGAAATATGAAGGGCCATGGAATGGCTTCGGAGATGTGTGTTTGTTATGTTTGGCTTGTTTGTCATTAACTGCCATAATAATATTACGCTCGTGTTAAAATCGTTCATACGGAAGTGGCCCAAGTTTGAAACAGGTTTGTGAAAAATATCGGAAGCAATTTAGTAAAGCTGCACCAAGTAAAAGCGTAATGTTAGCAATTGTTGAAAAATTTTGTCACACTAGTAGTCTGTTGTGTCAGCGCAAGGGATCTTCAGGTCGTCTAAGAACAGTTTGTACCAACGATAATGAAGAATTGGTTCTTGACCAGGTTTTGCACAAAAAAGTCTTCGACGAACTGCGTATAAATTAAACATCCGCACGTAGAACTTTCAAAGGCATTGGTGGTTGGTTATCCATATCGTATTCACATTGGACAACGACTAAACGCTCTGGACACGCATTCAAGGAAAGTTTATTGTGGGCGCTTGTTGAGCCTAGTATACGTAGATACCGATTTCTTGAAAAATGTATGGTTTTCAGACGAAAGTCATGTTCACCTAAATGGTTATATTGGGGCACGGTATAATAGGTCCTTATTTTGTTGAGGATGGAAATCAACACACAGTTACTGTTAATCAAGAGGATTACAGGCAGAACATCACACCTTTTGTAAGAGGTTTAAGAAATTTTTGCCGCGCACGAAATTTACAGTTGAACAGGCCATGGTTTCAACACGATGTCGCCACAAACCATTAGAGTTTCTCCGCAAGCATTTTGGAAACAGAATAATTTCTCGTGGAACGGACTTCGATTACCATTCACATTCACCTGACCTTACGCCACCTGATGCATACATTTGGGGTATGGTGAAGGTCAGTATTCCGCTTAGATGATGCACTAATGGATATTGTAGAACAACGGCAAACAATAATAACTTAGTTCCAACTGCGCTATGAAGCTTGTTTACACCGTAATCGTGCTCATTTTGCACATACAAATCACAGAAATTAAAAAATTAGTAAAGTTGTTGTTTTCGGTACTGTTTATTTTGGCGGTTACTGTATTACTGATCAACGAAATTATCCAAATAATGTGAACTAACAGATAGTTCATTTTGAGCTCCCCATTCGTTTTGAGTAACTCCCAAGGATAAGTTCTAGTTAGGTAAATCACTCAATGTTGTGTAAAAACAAACTTAGAAAAACTACTACCTATATTACCTACAGACAGTCTTGCTTTGAGTTTTAATTTTAATGTAAATCAAAATCAGTTAGAGACGATGTGATACATGATGTGACACATGTTCTCACAATACAATCCATTTTGGCACAGTTTTTCAATCGTCAAAATCCAAATGGAAGCATGAAAAGCCATCACTAAGCTTAAATATTCATGCTCATTCCCATTGTAGATAGAAATTGGATTAATTTCTAACGCCAAATAAAAATTGATGTGGATAGACGATGGACGATGACAGCCACTGACAGCTAAGTGTGTCTGTTCATCAACAGTAAACACTTTTTTACACCACGTTTACCTAATGTTCTTTATTTTAATACATCCTCAAAACACAAAATTAACATTTACAAGAACAATCCATAACCATCCAAAACTTTGGTTTGTTTATGAACGCACAGCTGTCTTCAGCTGCCACTAGGGCCATTTCAATCGCTAACGATCGTCGAACGCTTACGAAAACGACCGAAGTAAGCGCACAACTTTTGAAATTATTCATATTTAAAGTTATTTTTCAGGAAACTAAAGACCACTCGTAATTGAAAAAAATACCACGACATCGCCCCTTTTCAATTCTACAAACTCACAGAGTTTCCATCGCGATAATATAACGTGGGGAGCACGAAAAAAATTAAAACCATTTTTCCATGTTAATTCCCTATTTCTAAGGTATGTTTTATTAAAAGCGGAAAATTGTTAATAGAACTGTATATACACTGTGTCTCTTGAATTTCTGGACATAGGGAAATACCATGTTAAAATAAACTATTGTAAATATTGGCTCCCCTAATTATTTTACAGTAAAATGTCAAATGTAAAACTTCTTAAGGAAAAAAGGCTGCTTCTTATGTTACAATTGCATTTACATTTGGTTCATCCATTTTCGAGAAATTTAGGAAAAACTTAAGGGCTTTTTTGTAACTGCTCAAGGTTGCTTTGCTTTAGACAGACAATGCTAACAATAATTATTAATTGTCATTGTAAATCATTCATTATTCAAAAACAATTCATTCATAATTAAAACTTTATTTGGGACAGATTATTACTTTTTAAAGAAAAATTTGTTTATAAAAATGAGTTATTACACCATTGAAGAAAAAGTAATTTATTGAATGACATTACTCTGGCAATTCACTTAGAAATATCAGAGATTTGTACTCGGCTAGTTATCAAAACCGGCAAATTCCAAGTGCAGAAACAATTTCAAAAATTATCAACTTATTCAAATGTACCGGTAACGTTAATAAGCCATGTAATTGTCAAGATATTAAACCTCTGGCGCAAAATGACAGATTTGGATGTGTTACTTAATATTGTTGAGACAAATTGGGTGCAGTTTAGGAATATCTCACAGTACCGTCCATCGAATTTTGAAGCGACATTCTCCAGTGTTCATGTCTTTCAAGTATAGCTTGCAGCAGGAAATTTTTGATGAAGATAAACTCATGAGAATGGAGTTCTGCGAAAGATTAGTAGAGTTATCAAACATGGATAGAAACTTTCTAAGTCGTATTTTATTCACCGACGAATGTTCTTTTTCAACTCATGCTATTCATAACCGCCAAAATTTTCGTTACTGAAATACTGAAAATTAGCATTTATCAATAAAGAGTAGAAGTCAATATCGCAACACAATTAATGTATGGATTGGCATACTGGGCCATAGATTAATAGGTCCTTTCTTTATTGATGGTACGTTGACTGGAGAGGGTTATCTTCAGCTGCTTCAAGAAGAAATTGTCCCAGCGCTGTTAGACTTGAACCTGGAGGAAGACATTTGGTACCAGCACGATGGGTGTCCAGCACACAATAGTGTAATCGTACATGAGTTTCTAGACTTCACGTTTCCCGGTGTTGGATAGGTCGAGGTGGTACCATAAACTGGCCAGCACGCTCCCCTGATTTGGCTCCCTGTGACTTTTTCCTCTGGGTTTATTTAAAAAACAAATTATACAACAGTGAAACCTTGTTTAACAGTCTGATCGACTTAAAAGAAGCAATCTTAGCAAACAGCCACGAAGTCTCCCAGTACATGCTCGCAAACGTTCGGCGAGAGTTCTATGGTCGACTTGGATATTGTTTAGCTGCAAACGGAGATTTATTTGAACACTTGATCAAATAGTAGAAATGATGATTTTTTGTTATTTATTTTCCAATTTTCATAATTAATTTGTTTATTTAGAATATCATCTTCTTGTTTATAACAGACTTATTTTATTTGTGCTCCTTATTGTATTTATCCTGACACTTATATGGCTTATTAACGTTACCGGTTACGAAAAAGCCCTTAAGTTTTTCTTAATTTTCTCGAAAACGGATGAACCAAATGTAAATGCAATTGTAACATAAGAAGCAGCCTTTTTTCCTTAAGAAGTTTTACATTTGACATTTTACTGTAAAATAATTAGGGAAGCCAATATTTACAACAGTTTATTTTAACATGGGAATTCCCTATGTCCAGAAATTCAAGAGACACAGTGTATAATCATGACCTGATACATAATTTTGTAATTAAAGGAATTTTAGAAATATAATAATTTGCAAGTTTTTATAATTGTTTGAGAGTGGTAAATAACACAGGCCTGCAAATTGACACTTTTTGATTTTTTTTTCACCGTAATGGGTGAATCGTATGTATTTTGGTGCGCTGAGTCCAAATATGACCTCAGTTTTTCTCCAGCACGTAGGGATTTTCCGCAAAATGAAAAAGAAGGTTATGTAAAACCCGCAGTACATAAAGGTAAAAATGCATTTTGAAATTAAAAAAAAATATATTACTAGTGGTTTATTTACATTTTTAAATACGATTTGATAAAAATAATATGTATATACAATAAGGACTAATAATTCTTTATAATATCTACATCTTTTTCCCTCAAAACCCCGTTTTGAGCTTTTCCGTTTGTGCGGGATGTTTGGAAGTTCTCTATTGAAGCATCCAACAGTAGTCTCCCATCATATTCACATCCCATCGTCCTTGGTACCTCCGTTCCATTTCTTTCATGTCTTGGTGGAACCTCTCGCCCTGCTCTTCACTTACGGCACCAAGGTTTTCTGGGAAATAACTCAAATGGGAGTTCAAAAAGTGAAGTTTCAAACCCAAGGTTTTAAAACATTTCAACATTTTATTTACAATTTCTTCATAATCCGGGTCCCTATTGTTCCCCAAAAACTTAGTCACAACTTCTTTAAATGATATCCACGCCTCTTTCTCAGCTTTTTTCATCACCTTCTCAAACTTATTGTCTTTCATTAGTTTCCGAATGTCCGGGCCAACAAAAACACCCTCCTTTAACTTTGCCTCAGACAGTCCCGGGAATTTCTTTTCAAGGTATTGGATTTTGCCCGGCTATCCCACTCACATAGGAAACAGGGGAATTTCGTATAGCCACCTTGTTGTCTAAGCACCATAGAGATGACTTTGAGATCACCACAGATAGGCCATCCAAACTCCTTATATTTCAATTTATCAAGGATAAAAGCCATGTTGTCATACTTTTCTTTTAGATGCACAGAGTGCCCCACGGGTACAGAAGCGTATTTATTGCCGTTGTGTAGCAAAACTGCTTTTAAACTTCTTTTTGACGAGTCAATAAAAAGCCTCCATTCATCTGACACATGTTGAATGTTAAACATTGACATCAACTTGGGAACATCAGAACAATATACAAGTTCGCCATCTTGAGAAAAATTTGGCTTAAATTGTTTTTCTCTGCTTCTGTACCAAGAGAATGAAGTTCCAGATCTCAACAAGTTCTTTTCTTGAAGTCTAGAGCCCAGTAATTCAGCAGACTGTTTAGAAAGCCCTAAATCACGAACGAGGTCGTTTAATTCTTCTTGTAAAAATTGTTGTGGTCCACAGTCTTCGACTTGAAACTCATCATCCAACTGCTCTGACTCGCTCTCTGATGACTCTGGCAAATCGTCAAAATTGTGTGGGGGCACTGGTACTGGAATACCGGGTCCATGAGGCACAGGCCGAAGTGCAGATTGCATGTTTGGGAAACATATATCTTTTTTATTTTTGGCATTGTACCCTTGTATGTTGCAAGAACAAAAGTAGCAGTCATCGCCGTGGTTTCTCGGCTCTCTCCAAATCATAGGCACCCCAAAACGAAAAGATTTCACCTTTCCTTTAGACCACATGCGAAGTCCTTCAACACAGCCTGAACACACTCCATGAGGGGCCCAAGATTTTTCTTGATCTCCATATTCATAAATTTAATAATAAAATAATAAAATTAAGGTAGGCAATCCCGCAGAAAAATGCATTTTGCGGAAAATGCTTACGTGCTGGGAGAAAACTGATGGCATTTCCTAACTCAGCGCACCAAAATACATAAGAATCGCCCATTATTTTAAAGAAAAAAATTTGGTCGCAGACCTGTGTAATTAGTATGTATTACATAAATATCTCTGAAACAGTGATGGATAATGAAAACAGATAACGCAATTGAATAAAACATTAGTATTCACTTTTGTAAGTAATAGTAGAGTTTATGTGTTATTACCCATGTATTTGCATATTTGAAAAACCTTTTTAAAAATGTTTATTTGAAAATTTATGTGAGTATGTAAAATAAGTTACGAGAATTATATCCAAAAATTCCTAGCCTAAAAATAAAATTGAAAACAAGAAAATTTAGGTGGTACCTGTTTAATAATAATTAGATTCATTTATGTTCACAAAGATTACTAACACAAAACATAAACGTGTGAGAAAATTCGCAATTTACAAGCAATATATTAAAAATGTGAACCAGATGCAGAAAAGTTTGCGGCACTAACAATATCGAGTAATGTAGTTTCGAAAGTACTGTTATTATTGGTGTCGAGGAGTATCGTGAGAAACTATGAAAATGCCATGTGATTTCGTTCTTAGATATGAACAATTTTAAGCATTTGCTTTTAAATGTTAAAAACATTTAAGTAATTTAGACTTGGAAATATTTTGAAACCAATTATTAAAGAATGTAAATTAAATATAAGAACACAGAAAATGTGCTCAATACTCGTATCAAAGACAGTTAGACTAAGAGAAGGATATCTATCATTGCTTGCAAATAACAGCATTTGTTTTCTGTGTAAGACAGTAACACAATGAGAATAATTTGAACAGCACAATTTTGCTACGTTTTTTAAAAACAAATTTTAATTGATTGATTGGAGATTCAACCGCTGCGCCTCGTCTGTAGCGAACTGCATCGTGGCTGTCGCGCACCGCTAGGTTCGTTACAATGTAACTCAATCATCGTACTGCAGTAGCCGAAGGTGTATCCATCTGATTTAATAATCTTCTTTGTCACACAGTTTATAATCATAATAAAATACTTACCTTTTTTTAATGGTGTTTTTTTAATGGTGTAAACGTTTCAGGCTGATGTTTATGTTTTAATTTTTCAACTTTGACAAAATTGTTTACAACATCTTTAACCATTTTTAACAGATATTATCACTGACGAAGATAACTGTAAGTGTTATCGAAACGTTCAGATTGTATAATTTAAAATACACCATTAAAAAACCCAAAAAAGATAAGTTTTTTATTATGTGTGATAATGGTGAAAGTTTACATTTTCATAGTTTGTAATCATACTTGAAAAATTTAAAACAAAAATTTGCATTTATAAAGACGCCGATAAAGGTTTACGAATCACCAGGCATAATAGTTCATATATTATTCATATATTTAGTTAAAAAAAAAACACACAAAATTAAAGTAAAATAATTTTCATAATAATTAGCAAGTTATTTATTTACATTTAGTTTTAAAAAAGTCCCAATTAAAATTACTTACGTTATTTTTATTAGTTTCATTAATATTTTGAATCGAATTAAAAAACCATTCATAACTAAAATTAAATAAATTTTATTTTTTTTTAATTTTCAATTATGATTAGCAACTTTTATAATAAAGAAGACACTTATTATAAGCAATAAATAACCAAACGTTAATAATCAATAACATGGTACCGAAGATGGAGCAAGCTTAAAATTGTTCTATTTATAACCGTCTTTTAATTATAACATAAATTGATTTATTACTGATTTTGGAAAACTGAAGCATTGAAATTTACTGATCACAATTTCTGGTGCATTTTATTAAGTTTTCGAAAAATCAGTACCTACACAAAATGAACACGCACACACGCACACTCGCACACGCACACACCCACACACGCACACTCGCGCGTACACACACGCACGTACACACACGCACGCACACACACGCACACACACACACACACACACACACACACACACACACACACACACACACACACACACACACACACACACACACACACACACAGACGCACACACATCCAGACATCATGGCTGATCTTGGCGAAACTTAGTCAAAACTTGTAAAAGAAGTCGATTTAACGATAGTGGAAAAAAGTGAATTACACAACCTTCTATACCTACTGATCTATAGGTAGGGTTTTGTTTTTTGTATTTACATGTTTGAATTCTACTTTTGTTGATATGCAATATTACTAATTACACTAAGCCTGTCTGGAGTTTGGGCTATTTTTGTTTTCATATCAGGTCTATTTCAACACTCTCTGTATAGATAAATGCACGTAACATGTAAATAACCACTTTTATAGTATATTAAGTAATGAGGGTGGTAAGTAGCCTATTACGCATGAGTATGGCAATTTCAACAAGTGTAATAAGCATTACTACCCGATTTGTTTGTCTACTATGCATTTTCTACTCCTGTAGAGTATAAAAGGGTGGCGTATGTGTAATACATAACTACCACTCAGTAAGGTTCTTATGGCCATTGAACTTTTTATGCGTATTCATACCTAATGTTATAAAGAACGATACTATAAAAATAAATTACTGTATAAATATATTGCCGGATTTATTTCAGCGCTATCATTAAAAGTTAGAACTAAAATTCGAACTAAAATAAATAGAACTATAGTGAAAGTCACACAGAGAATGCAGTGTGGAGTCTTATGGAGCACACCGTTGCCAGTTGTCGTTATGCTGGGATCGGTTAAACCTAAAGTCCGGTCTCAGGCAAATTTCGCCGCTCTCACAGATTCGCTAAAAACTTGTTGGAAGTTTGATGATGTTTATACCTTCGCCTTTGTTTAAATGTTTTCAAGAATTAATAATAATAAACAATAAATTTCAAAATTACAAAATAATTATTTCAGGCAAAGTTAATTTAAGAAAAAATAAACAGAGAATTAATTGTACATTTATAAACAAATAAAATATTTACACTTTTTACACTATTTACACCTGCACGTCGTCGGCACAGTCATCACCGAGGTCTGAAATCTCATTCTCAGAACTGCTAAAATTTAGGGTTGTTTGTTTACTTTTCAGTTACATTAAAAACTCATTAAGATATCTTCCCGCATAAGCTTGGTTTGAAATGACGTAAATGCATTGTCAGTAACTTTCTAATTAATACAATTGTTTAACGATATTTTGATCGTCTTGAAAATTCATATTTGAGAATTTTGAGTGATTTTTCCAACTAAAATTTTCCGATTTTTTCAAAACTAAGGGCAGTTTACTCTTACGTATCGTTCGCAAAAAATAAAAAAGTTTTACATTTGTGTCCAACTTTTTGGCGGCACTGTATAATACAACACAGTGTGCCGGCCTCCCATTACAAATACATTGCCTATACCCCGCCACACTGCATTCTGGGTGTGACTCGCACTATAGTGACGCCACTGGTATTATTAATGGTTAACGACGGTATGAAGTTTTATTTTATTAACAGTAATTATTGTTATAAAGTAATAATGTACTTAAATGTTCTACAAACTGCGAGTTAAAGGTGGTACTAATATAGTTTTATATTTTAAACTATTGAAATTTATTGCAAAATTTTTGCAGTCTATGACAATAGACACTGAAGCAAATAGCATAAATACATATAAGGGTTTTAACATAGGGAAACCCTTAACCAAAAATGGTAGGTTTCAATTCACTACTTTCTGTACATTCAATGCACTTAATTATAGTGACAGTTGAGGTTTTATTAAACACTGAGCTGTCAATAAAACTTTCTGCTACGTTATATCATCTTCTTTTGCTTTAAAAGTCAACAGATTACCACTTGCGTCATTTAGAATTATGGGAGAACTAATACCATAAGTTAAAATAACCGAAATGTAATGACGATCTTGTCACGTGTTAATTTAGCAATTATATTTTCTTCGAAACGTAAGAATTTCTCATGCCTGTTGGTACGCAACCCACCTTACGTTCAGTTACGGGTCGTAATACGTGGCAACGCCGCACAAAATATATGACGTTTGCGCCGCATTTTAAAAGTTTCGATAAAGAGGAGAATTTTAATTGGATATATATATAGAAAAGGTAATCAGGTGACCGTCTTTTCGTTTTCTTAAAGAACGCCATTTTGTCAAAGACTCGTTCTAAAAAACTACGCATTTAGGAAATTCCCACAAAATAATAGTATTTATTGTACAAAATGTGTTAATTAACTACACTTGCACTTGTCAAAAAATAATATATTACATACATATACAAAAGTTATATGGCAAACATAAACAAGTAAATAACAAACCTACTAACATTCAATGTACAATTATTAGAAAACTCTTCGAATGAATAAAAACGCATTATTTACCTTAATTTTGCTTTTAAAATCAACTAGCGGTAGTTCTCTAATACAAAGTGGTATAAAACGCTTGTGATTGATGCAATACAATATTTTGAGATTTTTTCAATCTGCAGTATTTAATTCTCAGATTAACATTGTCCTTGTGTCATGTTGATGTATATCAGATTGATAAGCAACCAGAGATATATTACTTTCAACATAACATAGAGCCTCAATGATATAAAGTCATGGAAAGGTCAAGATCTTTAAATCAATAAATGAGTTACGACAATCTGCCCTATATTCAAGACCAGCAATGATCCTGATTGCCTTACGCTGCAATCGAAACACATTTAGGCACTGTAGACTAAGACCCCATACCAATATAGCGTATAGGACATTCGTTTAACTTATCCCGATTGATCGATAAATCAAACGCGCACTTGTGTATGACTATCCTTTTCTACATATTGAATACAATGTACACTATTAGCTAACGTATTATTCCAAGAGTGTCGTTTTGTATGGCTCTTATTAACTCAAGTAACTAACAAGGATAACGTTAACAACAAATTAAGTTTTCTTTATACGAAGAGTTTTGATACCAACATTACCAACTTTAACTTAACTACTTCACATAAATGTAAATGTCATAATGTTTGCAAATAAAAGACAAAAGTTTTATTTATGTATCATAGATGTACGCACATAAAAGCATATTATTTTCAATAAAACTTAAAACGTAGCAGATGAATTTTGGTAAGTTATTATATATTCTAAAATGTTGCAAAAATGTTGTAAATAGGTATTTGTACGTTAAGACCAATGAACTCTTCCAAAGAAAGGAAGTAATTATTCCAATACTTTTCTACATAAAAGTGGCGATTATATATCTTTGATGGCAATACATTTGTGAGTTAATGGTTATTTATTTGATTTATTCATAAAGATTGATTTTTTTAGGAACGCTACTAATCATTATGCTTTGAGAAAACATTCGAATTGCAAAATACGTAATGATAATTTCAGTCATCGGTGTTTATTTATACACTTGCTTGTGTAGAAGATTATTATACTGCAATTCAAAATTATTCGTGTATTTAATGTAATTGAATTATAGTACTTTTTTAAACTTATTAAAAGTATCGTTTCAAACACAATATAACCAATAATGTAATAAAACGTAAATTTGTCCATTTACATTTAAACATGACTGTGTTGAAAATAATTTATTGTTATAAATTATAATGTTAATGTACAATAACATACATTATATGTTATTATTATAATTATTATAGATTATTATTAAGTTTTTGGAGAAAACTGTATCTGTGTTATCGTTTGGATGTATAATTGGATTGACTTGGACACCATAAACTTTTTCAGCTTCTGCAATATATTCTATTTGCAAATTTGTGAGTTAATGGTTATTTATTTGATTTATTCATAAAGATTGAATTTTTAGGAATGCTACTAATCATTATGCTTTGAGAAAATATTCGAATTGCAAAATACGGAATGATAATTTCAATCATCGGTGTTTATACACTTGTTTGTGTAGAAGATTATTATACTGCAATTCAAAATTATTGGTGTATTTAATGTAATTGTATTATAGCACCTTTTTAAACTTATTCAAAGTATCGTGTCAAATACATTATAACCAAGCTATATGTCGATCTATTATAACTTTGACCTCAGAAAAAAGAATCCGTCCTCAAAAGTGGAAAAAGTCGAAAATTTCGAGGTCAAAAACGGTTTTTTTTGTTTTTCGAACATATGCAATTCGAATTTCGAAAAAGTGTAAATAGCGGTAATGTTCGAGAGTTCGAGACGAATACAACGGTATTTTTAGTTTTAAAATCGGTCCACTATTAACGGAGATACGAAACAAGAAATTAAATGTTCACTACACTTCATTTTCTGTATCTGTGTTATCGTTTGGATGTATAATTGGATTGACTTGGACACCATAAACTTTTTCTTGTTCCCAAGACTTTAGAATTTCAGCTTCTGCAATATATTCTATTTGCAAATTTGTGAGTTAATGGTTATTTATTTGATTTATTCATAAAGATTGCATTTTTAGGAATGCTACTAATCATTATGCTTTGAGAAAATATTCGAATTGCAAAATACGGAATGATAATTTCAATCATCGGTGTTTATATACTTGTTTGTGTAGAAGATTATTATACTGCAATTCAAAATTATTGGTGTATTTAATGTAATTGTATTATAGCACCTTTTTAAACTTATTCAAAGTATCGTGTCAAATACATTATAACCAAGTGTTTCTTACTTATTGAGTACATAAAAAAAAATACACCATAATGTAATAAAACGTAAATTTGTTCATTCACATTTAAGCATGACTGTGTTGAAAATAATTTATTGTTATAAATTATAATGTTTTAGTGTACAATAACATACATTATATGTTATTATTATAATTATTATAGATTATTATTAAGTTTTTGGAGAAAACTGTTTGCGTTAAGAATTCAATTAAAAACAAGAAATTAAATGTTCACTACACTTCATCTTCTGTATCTGTGTTATCGTTTGGATTTATAATAATTGGATTTACTTGGACATCATAAACTTTTTCTTGTTCCCAAGACTTTAGAATTTCAGCTTTTGCATGTTTAATCGTTTTTAACCAAACTGAAGGTGAAACTGTTTCTTACGCTTCTTTCCACATCTGTTTGACATTATCATCCTCATAACCATCTCTTCCAATGTGTTTATCATAATAAGTTTTGCTTATTCCCCATACCATTTCTATTGGGTTAAATTGACAGTAGTAAGGAGGCAAGCGTAAAATTTCGTGTCCATGTTCTCTAATAATATTATCGACCAAATATTGTTTCTCTTCCTTATGTAGCTTTGCTATATGTAGTAATTCCGTCTTAAATGCTTCTTTTTCATGAGTAATTTTTTTCCCCTAAGCCACTCTGTAATTTCTTCTTTTTTCCAATTTGTAGTTGGTTGGCGATTGACAATTTGTGAATGGTACGGAGCGTTATCCATAATGATTATTACAGATGGCTTTGTTAAGTTTGGCAAAAGTTGATTTGTTAACCATTTAACAAAGTTTTCCGAATTCATACAATCGTGATAATCGCTGCTTTTATTTGTCGTAGAGAATATAAGTTCTGCTCCTTCCACAAAGCCATCGTCTGTTCCAGCATGTAGAACTATATAACGTTTGCCTACCCCACCAAGATTCTTGAAGCATTTTGAACTGGAATCTTGCCATATTCTTTTGTTGCTTCCTTTTGCAAATATCTATGTTTCGTCGAGATAAACGAACTGCTTGTAGATATCTTGTTTCATATAAGTGATGTAACTTCTCAAAAATTTTAACCTCATCGATGCTATTGAAGTTTTTTCGCAAAGAGCTTTTCTATTGTTAGTTTGCTTGAAATTAAATCCAATGTCCAACAAAACGTGATAGAGGCTAGTCCTTTTACACTCAACGATACCTCTTTTTTTAATTTTTGTTAAGAGCATATCTAATGTAACATGTTTATGGTTAATATACATGTTGTAAATTGTAGTACGGATTTCACTTTTTTGTCGTTGATCCATGTCTTTTGTTTTTAGACCTTTTCGTTGAGGTTCATTTTCCTTGTTTTCTTCTTGATTTTGATGTCGTCGTAAAGCATTAGAAATAGTTTTCGTGTCAATTTTCAAAGCATCGCTTACCCTTGCATGCACTGCTGTTAATGGTGATAAGGGCCCGTTGTTCTGTTTTTCTTTATTAAAGTATTCGACCAAGTTATGGATCAATTCGTCTACACTCTACGGCAATTGACCTACGAGGCATGTTGATGTGCTACAAATGAAAACATAAATGTTATCTCTTTCTGTAAAACGAATTAATATTTACCTTAAATGATCACTAGAAAGTAATGTGGTTCTGAAAAGAACCGATCTTTTACAATATTAACTCAAGAAGGAATGAATAAACGAAGAAACAAACCAACCGGCGAGCGTACGTAACCTCAATCAACGTATAAGCAAATAAAGGAAAGTTGTTCTGTGGAAAGGTTGGTATCAGTGCTCATATTTTTGTTTTAAATTACGGACGACGGTCATTTCGTGATTTAATGCATACATGACGTCATCGGGATAAGTTAAACGAATGAACTTTAAAGTAGTGTACTTTGTATTAACGCAAAGTAAGCTGTTCTAATTACTTCAGGGGACGTATTACTTTGTAAACTTTTAAGTAAAAAAATACATTTATTTAATGTATTTGTAACTAGGTTAACATGCTAATCAAAATTTAAACGCCAGTCTATACCACAATCCAAGAATAGTACTCTGGTGGTAGAATCTATACAAATTTTTTTTAACGATAAAGGCATGACTATCGTTTTTGATTCATTGAGCGTTAGTTGGCTATGTCCACACCAGTTTTTAACACTAACAATACTTTTGACAACATTATTGTAAACAAGGTTGAAATCAGAACTAGTTGAAAATACCGTCGCACCATCGGCATACAGGATATAGCTAATATTAGTTGTAAGATACCTTGGTATGTCATTCATGTAAATTAAAAACAACAAGGGTCCCAATATAGACCCCGTGGGACGCCGTGTTGAACAGGTAGATAATGAGAAACAAGGTAGGGATCTATAACAATTTCTCGATTCTATTTTTCATCTCTCCACATGTTTAACCAATGACGTTCTTTCTTACCCCTCTCTTCTTTTTAGATTCTCAGCTTATACGTCAGCCTCTTGTTTATTTACTACCGTGTTCACTGTTTTCATGATTTTAAGTATGACAATCTCTTTCAACGTTATCCTATCAACAAGTCATTGTGTCAGAAATCTATAACTTCTCATAGAAATTTAAATTAGTGAACGTTTCATTAATTAGGATAAACTGATACTAAATAAATATTACGTTTATAATACTGAAATGAACTATTATTTTAATCTTTTCTCTACATGAATACAACTTTTTTCCTAGAAATGTGTTCTATTTAAAATGATTAATAAAATCTATAACCTGTTCACAGAATAGTGATTTTGAAACTGTATATGCTGTTCGAAAACTTAATTTTATTACATTTTTATTTTATGTATATATTAAGGCATTGTGCAACTTTTTCTTCTCGATGGTACTAAAGTAGTTATGTATTTTACCGTTAGAAGATTTCATTTTGCAACAAATCTATATCTTCTTTCTGTTTTGTTGTACACTTTCCAATTATCATTCCAGTTATAATTGGAGAATTAATTTCTGCATCTATTTCTTATATTTTTTATTTCTAGGGTTAACGGTTACTGAAATATTAAGTAATAAAGACCGAGTATTGAATATTTTTCACAATTAGTCGCTGTGCACTGCGTGATCGGTAGTTTTTTTTCTTATTATTTCGCATATAACATATACAAAGGCAAAATAATGTCATCGAGTTCGTAAAGCGTTCAGTTCCAGGATGCTTTAAAAAACCTCTCAAATCAAATCGTGCCTATTTGTCGCAAATTGGTGTTCACTTTGAACAAACTTGAAATTAATAATTAGCTTCTAGTTTCTGACTGTTTCTATAAGTTATATTATTATATTATATCCATGTTAAAACATTATTTTCCCTTCTGCCGGAGACGATTCACTTAGTATGTATCTAAAATTGCTGTTAACGTGCAAACACTTTCATTACTTCTACAGCTACTGGCAAGAATAGTGGGCGTGTACGATTACACTTCACTGGATGGTCATACAACAGTGACTAATGCAATTGATTTTAGTATAATCAAACTCCGAGGTTTGGGTCCGACGAGTGAATTATATTTCGATCAAAGAATACAAATTAAAAAAATTTAATCTTCGATAGAGCTCACGTCATTTTTACGATGGCGTACGACAAAGAGGAGTGGTTGCTGGACTACTACCCCTAATGAGTGGAACAACCGTCGCAGTCGCCGCCACCGTAAGATGCGTTACCGCTTTTGCTTTATCTGCCGTACCACCGACCGCGCAGCAGCGTTTCACCGTTCTTTGCCTCTCAAAAGAGAAGGCGGGTGAAGGAGACGAAGTCCGTACCGTCAGCAGACATTGCCCCGCTAGCTGAGGCCCAGCTAGCAGTTTCGTAAGCGTCTACCCCACCGCAGAACGGTAATAGGAAGTAAGGAAGAAGACGAGGCATAAGAAGACGCTTAAGGTGTACCCGCCAACATCTCCCCCGACCGACAACGTGTTCTTACCGAATTCTGGACAACCAAGCAGCCATACACCAGCCGCGGTCTATATCAAGGAGAGAGTTCCGCGGTTAATCCTTAGTCAGGAACTGAACCGTCGAGGACTTGCGACCGAAAACTAGCATTGTTACGGGTGTCAGGGTTCTCGCAATACACAGTGTTGCTTCAGGCGGTAAGTAAAGTAAAGTGCGTTATCTGTAGTGAGCTTTAGTGGATGCACGGCGGAATTAAATTTTTTTAAGTAACTTTGGGAATGAATCAAACATCCATCATCACACGACATCAGGATATCACACAACCACCCAACCAACGCAACACCAAACAGCCAGGGATGAAAAGGACAAAAATTCCTAAACAATGCATAACAAAGCACACCCACTTAAGAGTTTATAACTAACATTTAAGCATGAGCAGACAGAAAAATAGTATACGCTAGATCGAGCACATAGATGCTCCACCATACTTCAAGAACCTTTAACACCAAGCATAAAACATGTTATATGAAATAGGTCCTGAATGTAACTTCATTGAATGACGATGTGAATTTATCAACTAACCATAAAACATGGGTTGTTATTAAAAAACCAAACTTGTCTTTGGTAAATAAAAAACACCATATTTTAAACACGAAACGCAATTGCATTCCAACCGGAACAACACATTCTTAAAAATTGTTTTGGAAGGAACCGCTGCAGTTGTTAAAATTTTAGCAAATTATCAACTTATAAACATTCACATTAGCGAGGCCCAATTATAATTCAAGGAAATTGAAAATGTAATAAAAATACGATGTTGCCATTTAAAATAACGCTGTTGAAAATTACTTCTGGTATAACGCGTAGTGTTTGATTGTCAAAAATATGTTTGTACATTATTGCATTAAAAAAATGTCATGATTTTTCTTTAGTAGTTTTGTATAATTTTACACATTTCTCTACATAGTTGATCGTTATTTAGATATTGAACCAAAATTAACGAATACCTAAAATCCACCTTGAGTTTTTTCTGACAAATTACACGTCGCGTCAAAAAATTGCAAATAACAAGATTTATTTGTAATTTAAAAAACTACATGTTGGTATTTTTGTATCTTAAAAATATGTACCAGTGTCAAACAAGCCATTCGAATACAAAATTTCAAGTACGTAGGGGAGAGGGGGGTAAAATGACCCCCCTAAGAAAAACGACAATCGAAAAACGTTTTTTTAATTTTTATTTTAATAGGATAAGCCTCTAAAAGAGTAATTTCTCTTAACAAAACATCACTTTTTTGTAAAAAATCTTTTTTTAAAATTAAAGAAAATAAAAAAAATAATAAAGGGATCATTTTACCCACATGTTAGTGATAAAATGATCCCTTCTATAAACAATTTAAAAATTATTCTCTGACAAACATTTTATGTGCAAGACCAAATGTTTTTAAAACTTAACCTTTCACTTAACCCTGGCTAATGCTAAGGGAACATCAGATCAATTTTCACAAATGAATTCATCTTCATCTTCACTAACTCCCGCGCACATTTCGTGAGCCCCTTTGAAACACTTTGTGCATTGAATCCATCCGTCAATTGATGTAGCGAATTCCTCACAACAATAGAGACAGGTTGCATTACTGACGTCTTCCGAATCCGAAGAATTAGAAAGGCTTTCTTTTGTATTTTTTTTTTGTTTCCTTCAATTTGAGTGTTTTCTTTTCATTTTTATTTTTCATTTTAATTGTCTTTCCCTTTCTTTTTTTCTTCTGCCTATCCTCTTCAAGAGCAGTTTTGTATGGCGTGCTGGTGAAAACTGCACTTCCATAAGACTTTCTCTTTGTTGTGTTTCTCTTGCCTTGAATTTTAGGAAAAGGTTGACAATCTTATGGTGTAACGGAAAAAGATGAATTAATTTGTTCATCTCGTCTTGAGCTGGGTCCAGGCTCAGGATTCTTGTACGGATCGGCTGTTCCGCTAGAATCATTTTCTGCTTTGTAGGTTACGTCTGTCGATAAATCAGTTACGTTACATGAACTGGATCCTGGAACCATATCTTCAGCTTCATCAAAGTCACTAGGTATTTGGTCCGTTACTTCAGCTGCTAAAAAGTCGCCATTTGAAAAAACCTCTGGAACAAATGGAAATATGCCAGTTTTGCGGAACCCGTTTATTCCATTTGTTGGTATACTAGCCTCTAAGTAGCCCTCGCAAAATATTTGGCTTATTTGAAACGTTGTTACGGTTCTACTAGGATGATGATTCAACAATTTATCTAATGCCTGGTCTAAATAAATATTAAGCGGGCCCATAACAGCAACGTCAAAAGGCTGCAGCTTGTGCGTGAAATGGGGAGGTAAACAAAAGATGGCTACAAAGTTTTCTGTGGCACTTAAAATAACAACGAGATTTCTTGTGTCAATCTAATATAAGTAACGCGGGCTCATCAATACTTGGCTTCACAAAAGATACGAAATGAGCAAACCACTGCTTAAAAACTTCTGTACACGTCCAACCACTTTCATTACACGTAAAAATAGTGCCTAGAGGAGCTCATTCTGTCAATTCCGCCTTTATTCGCTTTCTATTGAAAATAAGCATTGGTGGAACAAAACTTCCTGCAGCTCACACTACCGCTGTTGTCGAAATTCCGCGCTCCGCTGATGTTATCCTCGCAACTTGATCGGAACCTCTTTTTGCCCATATTCTTGAATTTCGCCCAGGAACAGTAAAAATCGAAGTCTCTTCTACGTTGAAAATTCGGTGAGGGGCATAATTATTTTTGTGTAAATATCTCGCAACAGATTAAAGAACTTTGTCACAACCGGTTTGTTGAAGGCTCTTTCTCTAGCAGCTGAGGTTCCTTCAGGACAACTCAGGGAAATCTCGGGATGTCTTCTTCTAACACCGCTCAACCAATCTTTACCAGAAGCTTTTTCGACATGGGAAAATTTGTGAGGATGTTTTTTTTTTCAGCAGGTTGATACACTAATTGTCGCAAATCACGAGTGGTCAGTCCATACATTCTACTTTCAAAATCAAGGATATGCTTTACTAGTTCTTGCTGTTGTTCTGGCGAAAATATAAGGTGACAGCTTCTCTAGATTTGCTACCTTATTTTTGTCCGTTACACGCCGCTTGAGCGACATTTTAGGCACACTGAAGATTCTCGCAGCGGTTTTCACAGGCATTCCTCGATTAGCTTCTTCTATGGCA
The DNA here is from genome assembly GCA_036346205.1 of Vesta saturnalis. Lineage (NCBI taxonomy): Eukaryota > Metazoa > Arthropoda > Insecta > Coleoptera > Lampyridae > Vesta > Vesta saturnalis. The sequence goes on along the minus strand of JARFJB010002176.1, from coordinate 4,099,725 downwards.
TTTTTCATATGCACAGCATCCCAATTTTGCCTAGTGGTTATTCTTTTACATGTTCGTGGCATTCTGTAAGAAATGAGTAAAAATGAATTAAAAAATGAAAATCATGATTTAAAACATTTTTCAAAACTAAGGGGTGAAATGATCCCTTTCTCATTTTTCTCCGCATCAGCAACTCTTCCTCAATAAAACACGGTAAGAAAAAGATCGGTCATTCACGTCGTTTGGAAAAATTACACAACAAACTAAATACCTTACCTTATATCATCAATGTAAAAAACACAAGTTCATTCGTCACTTGTCGGATTCGTACTGAATCGTGTTTCCGATCGTTGTCTATTAGTAACCGTTGCGTCTAGTGTACCTACTCTTGCCAATATTACATTTATTTTGCACGAAAGACAAACTTACAAATCGAGGGATCATTTCAACCCGAAAGGATCATTTTCCCCCCTGTCCCCTACGTCTAGTAGTTCTGTACGCAAGCGCATACACACTGCGAAACTTTGACAATCGTAGTAAAATGACGTAATAAGTTGATTAAGCTGTAGTAAAAAAATGTCGATTAGATAACCTTCTACACCTACATGTATAGGTATATGCTGGATGTTAAAAAGCTGCAATTTGTGACAAAAAATCCTAAAATTAGCCCTAAAGCCTGCCAACTAACTTTCATGAAGTTTTGCCATGTAAACGCTTAAAAAAACACGTTAAAATTTTAAACGCATCTCTATATAATTTAGGTAACATACAATTATTACAGTGTACTTGCAGTGTTCTATATTTGCAGTTATTAAGCGATATATGTGAGCAAATTAACTATTTACTCACGTCTATTTAGCAAAGTTATTCACTTACACAGTTTATCATCTTTTTCGTAGTACTACCTGATTAAAGTGTAAAATTGAAGAAAGCATTTTTATACTTTTAGTTTTTATTCAGCATTTGAATGTAAACTGTCATTTAGTTTTTGTGTTTTGCGTTGATAATGCTTTTATAACTATACGCGAGTGACGTCATTTGCGTATCGAAGTGTGGCTCATTATGGTACTCAAACTATATTGTTATCGGTTTGGTAACACTCATAATTTCATAAATGCCAATGTGAACACTTTACATAACCTAACTAACACTTTAGCGGTTAAATATGAATAAAAACTTCAAGTTTTGAACCGAAAATTTAAAATTACCAGTTCTACCAACATAAATTAAAAGTAATAAAATTGACAACTTTGTAATGTTGATATTTGATAATTAAAATGCAAATTAATCATATAAAATAGAAAAAATAGTTTCATAAGACTCTTTATCGCACCTGTCATTTATTAAAATTGACAACTTTGTAATGTTGATATTTGATAATTAAAATGCAAATTAATCATATAAAATAGAAAAATTAGTTTCATAAGACTCTTTACCGCATCTGTCATTTATAAAGCTCGCCGCTGCGCGCCTCGTTTTCTAAACTTCGACGCGCGGGATAAAAGCGTCTCTTATGAAACTCGTTTCTTAATATACTATTGTTTAATGGCCAAGATATAATAGAATCTGGAGACACTTGTTTTGTAAGTTCAATTAAAGATGGATTTAAGTACTTTAGTTCTCACACAATCGTACTTGATGCGTATGCTATTTTTTTCTATATGTATGCATACACAACTTTTACGAATTGTGATAAATACAATAAGTACCGATAAGATAATTCGCTTTTAATGTGATTTATATCAGAAAACCACTTTTGTATTATTTTTTGGTTGATTAAAATACAGTGTGACTAGTAAAGTCTGCACCATATAGGATTTTTTTATTAATAGCTTTATTCGAAATTTGACTTTGGCATCAATTTCTGCTTCGATCGAAATTAAGAAAAAAACGCGATTCTCTCCAAAAAAATTCATAAGAGAGGTTAGTTTTCAAAATATCCAAAAAAATTATTAGAAAAAGTGTTTCTAAATGCAATTTTTAACCCATGTGCAAAATTTCAGCTGTATAAGATAATTTATATTTTTTACCCAATTTTTGTAAATTGCAACACTGTTGCAAAATAGCACTCAACGCAACCTACAAAAAACTGCTTTGTTTTCACAATACCTTATTCCAGACACATTTTCTTTAAAGTAGTGTCATATTAAATGTGTGTTTTTCTACAAAATTCAAATAGGGCTGTTAAAATTTGGTCACATGTAATGCAAAGTTTATTTGTTTCTGACCCTGTAGGTATATGGTGTTACATGTACAAAGTGCGGTCGTAGCAAAAGTAGCAAAAGTTGTGGGGTAACAATAAATAGGGATTTAGCCGGAAGCTTAGTCGGTCGGTTAGGCACTTGAAGGCGAGGGCGTGTGGCTGGCGTAGAGATACAGGAACGTTAAAGGGGCACCACTTGACTTATTTGTATATCGCCCTTAGACCATGAAAAAGGCTACGACGAGTAAGAGATACACTGCAGGTAAAATAATGTAGGACAAGGTCCAGAGAAGTGGTAGATTTGGCTAGGAATTTTGATCCTAGTCCGCGGGAATAAAGAAAACTACTGATAGTTAAACACAACTTGGTTTAATTGTAAACAAAAAATTTAAAAAAATACCCCAATTGGTGCTTCCGTTATACACACACACACACACACACCACGCACGCACGCACGCACGCACGCTGGCACGCACGCATGCACGCACGCACGCGCGTACGCACGCACGCTGGCACGCACGCACGCACACACGCACGCACGCACTCACGCACGCACGCACGCACTCACTCACGCACGCACTCACCACACACCACCACCACCACCACCCACACACACACACACACACACACACACACACACACACACACACACACACACACACCACACGCACACACACACACACACACACACCACACACACACACACCACACGCACACGCACACGCACACACGCACACGCACACGCACACGCACACGCACACGCACACGCACACGCACACGCACACGCACACGCACACGCACACGCACCACACGCACGCACACGGCACGAGCACCACACGTGTCAGAAGAAATGCAGGGCACATTGAACACCGTCACACGACACGAACATGGTCACACCACACGACACCACATTCGCATTACTACCACACACACCAGCACACACAGTCACAGCACACCACACACCTCACATTTATAATACAGGGTGTCCAGTTTTCTAAAATCGCTATATCTTGTTTCTTGCAAGAGATATATCCACGATTTTTGCAGAATGGGGGTGACAGGTAGCGAGGATTTCAAAAATGATTTTGAAAAAAATCTAGGCCTACTAGATTTTGAGATAATGCACGCAACTTTCGATTTTCTTATAGACGCCATATTGGATTTTTGCATTTTTGAATTACTCATAAAAAATGCTTTTCAACCATATATCATATGTTTATAATCTGCCAATGAGAAAGTGTCAAATTACACAATTAAATTTATATCAAAGCAACCTTGACATATTATGTATTTTAATTAAATGAAAATTAATGTACAAATTAAACTAACTATTGAGAACAATATTATTGATTATTAACATAAATCATAATAATAAAAGTGACAAAAAACAAAAAAAAATAAAATTTAATATTATACTGAATTTTACTATTAATTAATCAAATGTTCGAATAAACCTCTATTCTCTTGCAATAATTGAATAGATGGTTGATTGGCAAAGGCCTAGTTTGATATAAATTTAATTGTGTAATTTGACACTTTCTCATTGGCAGATTATAAACATCTGATATATGGTTGAAAAGCATTTTTTATGAAGAATTCAAAAATGCGAGATGATAAGGAACTCTTGTGATGCAGTGCTAACTCGATGCAGATGGTGTTTGCAGGAGAATGAAGGTTTATTCGAGCATTTGATTAATTAATAGTAAAATTCAGTATAATATTAAATTTTATTTTTTGTTGTTTTTTGTCACTTTTATTATTATGATTTATGTTAATAATCAATAATATTGTTCTCAATAGTTAGTTTAATTTGTAGATTAATTTTCATTTAATTAAAATACATAATATGTCAAGGTTGCTTTGATATAAATTTAATTGTGTAATTTGACACTTTTCATTGGCACATTATAAACATGTGATATATGGTTGAAAAGCATTTTTATGAAGAATTCAAAATGCAAGAATCCAATATGGCGTCTATAAGAAAATCGAAAGTTGCGTGCATTATCTCAAAATCTAGTAGGCCTAGATTTTTTTCAAAATCATTTTTGAAATCCTCGCTACCTGTTATCCCCATCCTGCAAAAATCGTGGATGTATCTCTTGCAAGAAACAAGATATAGCGATTTTAGAAAACGCATATTTTCAGTTATCACCCTGTATCTAGTAAATGGAAGGATTTTTGACATGTAACCATGGTTACTTCTTGGGCATATAATGACGCAACTTTTTCTCCATTTAACCATCTTCGTATCTCTAACGGTTTCCAATATCCCCATGCAGTTCATCTTAAACTGACACCCTATATATATATATATATATATATATATATATATATATATATATATATATATATTATTATAATATGAACGCAATCTTTGTACAGATCCCCCAAAAGCATTTCTAGATAAATTCAACAATTTACATAGGATGAATATTAACACAATCGTTTTCGTAAGTTCGGATAGCTATAACGTTTGCGGACGAAATTTAGAAAATTAATTTAGGCGAAACTAAATACGTAATCAAACGTTATGGTAGAAACACAATTACTTTGCTGGGCAGTATTGACCCTATAATATAAACTGACAAACAAAGAAAGCAATTGAACATACATTCCTCAAAATTAAAGTTATTAGCATTGTTCAACATCTAGCGTTAACCCTAGAAAGCATGAACACAACAAAATCTCAAAATTAGTTACATAAAATGAAACCGAAGTTCTAGGAAGAGCTCTCCTTAAAATTGGCGTATGAGTTTCTAAATCAAACGAAAAATTAGTTAACCCAAAATTAATAACCAAATTTATTTTACTTAGATGTCTACCATTGCGTCTTTATTAAGCACAACAACACAAATTTAAATGCAAATAGGCAGTATAGGCAAAAAAAATAAAGCAGAGAATTATCACACAGAAATCAGAAAGTGTTAGGATGCTACTATTTCTGAAAGCCTATATAGCAAAAGCGTAGTTTAGAATTATTACAATTACCAAGAAATTTAAAGCAAATATGCTTCACCAGGTGGCTGAACGCCGAAATAGTTAGAAGCAAAGAAAATTGAGTAGTTTACTTATTATGATAGCGTTTGTTGACACGTAAGGTTATAGCGTAAATAAATATATTAAGAAGTAAGATACAAAACATGCATTAACCATTTAGCATAAACAGCCATAAAATTTAGATATGAGCAGTAAGCAGTCTAGTTCATATGAGCAAAAATATTAGCATATCTCGTGAAGCACTCTGCATAGCAACAGTCTAGTTTAGTAAGTGGGAACCTTCAAATTTACAAACAGCTGATCACTACAAAGCAGTAGGTATACAGATATAACAGCTGTTTAAACACTGCAATTTTGTTCAAATGTAAAGTTATTACACAAGAGTAACGAGTTGCTCTTATAATAATACTCTACAGATCAACTACAGCAATTGTCTATACAGCGATAGCTTCGTGATGTAGGAATAACAAGTAAAAGAAATTCACTAGGATGTTGCTTGTGTATAATTACTTAACTGAGTGTTCTACTATACATACACCTATTTTTTTGTAGTCAGATGATGGTCCGATGTGAAGTAGTAACCATAAAGTATCTTCGACTTAGCTGTCGGAGACCATTTGCACGTTACGTCACAACTCGGAAGAATATTGACCAGGTATAGTGGTAATAACCAATAGCAAGAAAAACCTAGAGAAACCCTTGTTTTAGGTACGAGTTGCATACGAAATGGCAAAAACGTATTTTAATTTATTTTAAATTGTAAAACATGTATTTTATTGATTTAAATGTTAACACAGAGGTGACCAGTGTAAAAGAAAGAAAGAAAGAAAGAAACTGGTTTAACTCACCTCTTGATCTGACGGGAAGCTTGTGTTAGAAAACTTTAAATCCGTAAAAACGAAAACTAACTGTACGTAGTGTAAAATGTAAAACCAGTAATCACTGTATGTAACTTCTATTAAGTAAATATTTCAAAGAAATTACAGGAAAAACCTCTTCCATATAAATTTTCTAACAACGTATTTTTCGTTACTAAAAATGGCGTTCTCTCGTCACAGAGGAAACCAGACAGAAAAGACACGTGATTCTTTTTAATAAATGAGAAAATTCGACATTATCGCCTTTTTAAATTAACAAGAACTGTTGTCAAATTTTTCATAATTGGGGCCACCGTAAGATGTGTTGCCTAGCAACAGGTATAAAAATCTCAACTCGAACTAAAATTCCGATTAACACGTTACAAAGGTAAGTTCATAAAATAACTATTTTTTAAAACGTAGTTTGTATCTAAAAGTAATACACATTAATATCTAGAAAATAGTTTAATTGAAAAGAGTAATAAAAAAATCATTTTATGCTAATTCGAAACTGTATTTTAGAAATAAGGCCCCTTAGTATCAGAAACTCCATTAAAGAAGAACAATTATTTGCATTAAACGCAATGGAAGACACACAGAAATGTAATTCTATATTTAAAGTTTTTGAATTAGTTTTAATTTAATATTCAAATACCAAAAATAATGGAAATAGTGGAAGTGGAATTTTAAATGCGTTTAATTTTTACATTATGGTTCTTTCATTAGAAAATTTGACTATTTTCAATTAAACTATTTTCTTAATATTAACCTGTATTACGTTTAGACACAAACTAAGTTTTCAAAAATAGTTATTTTATGAAGTTACCTTATACAGGGTCAGAAACAAATAAACTTTGCATCACATGTGACCAAATTTTAATAGCCCTATTTGGATTTTGTAGAAAAACACACTTTTAATATGGCAGTATTTTAAAGAAAATATGTCTGGAATTTTCAAAACTAAGAATTTTTTTGTAGGTTGAGTGGAGTCTTATTTTACAACAGTGTTGAAATTTACAAACAATGTGCAAAAAATATAAATTATTTTATACAGCATATGGGCTCAAAATTGCATTTAGAAAAACTTTTTCTAATAATTTTTTTCAATATTTTGAGAAATAACCCTACTTTTGAATTTTTTTGCAAAAAAATTAAAATTTGACAGATAATGCAAATGACGTGACTATTATTTTTTTGGTTAATTTTTATCTCGATCGAAGCAGAAATTGATGAATAACGCTATTAATTAAAAAAATCCCATATGATGCGGACTTTACTGGTCACACTGTGTATATATATATATATATATATATATATATATATATATATATATATATATATATATATATATATACCGTGTCCAAGATAAGGTTGCCCACTATGTGGATCTCGGAAACAGTAAGAGATGGAAGGTTAAATGGAATAAAAGTTACGCATTTGAGAGGATGTATTTATGGTCTTTGTAGAACTCGAATATCTCTTTTAGTTTTTGAGATATTTGAAAAAAATTGAATTTTCTGATTTTCGTTTTTATTTTTTTCTGATCTTATTTGAAGAGCTATCAAGAAAAGAGGAGCAAATTTTTATTGCCACTTTTCTAGCTCTGCTTAATACTGTTATTCAATTTTTGATACAACGTTTCGTTTGTTAGCAACCATCATCAACTTTATTTTTTTAAATACACGAAAAAATTATTTTTGCCGTATTTAAATTCTCTCCTTGATTCTGAATTCAACGATATATCACACTTTAGATTTTTGATACGTTTCGGATGAGAAAATTCATATTCATTGTAAAACATCGAAAACGCACAGTTAAAACTAATACTAGAAACATTAGATATTTGAATAACAGCATTAAGTAGAGCTAGAAAAGTGGCAATGAAAATGTGCTCTTCTTTGATAGCTCTTCAAATAAGGTTAGAAAAAAATAAAAACGAAAATCAGAAAATTCAATTTTTTTCAAATATCTCAAGAACTAAAAGAGATATTCGAGTTCTACAAAGACCATAAATACATCCTCTCAAATGCGTAACTTTTGGTCTATTTAACCGACCTTCCATCTCTTACCGTTTCCGAGATCCCCATAGTGGGCATCCTTATCTTGGACACGGTGTCATAATATATATATATATATATATATATATATATATATATATATATATATATATATATATATATATATATATATATATATATATATATATATATATAATAAATTATTATTATTATTATGATACTGACGACGGCTGTAATACTTAAAGAAACGTATAAAGTTTGTATAATTCGTAGTGAAATACAATATCTAAAACTTCCCCTTTCCTAAAGGGGAGTTTCTGCTTAAGGAATACAGGGTGACCAAAAGTTCCGCTGCCATATTGCGGGAGGATATCTAAGGTAAGAAAAAAAATCTGGAATACTAGAACCCTGAGTTTCTTTGTGAATTTTAGTATGCTATCCTATTTTTTATCAACATAATCTCATATTTTTAACATAGAACAGATATGCTATTAAAACGTTCTGAGATTAACCGGATTTGATATTACATCGATCACTGAATCCAAATAGACGCAACGAGATATCATGATAAGAGGCTGTTTAAGAGAAAATAAAGAAGAAAGGACACTTTGACGCTTCACGTTTGTTAAATCAAAAGTTAGCTTTTTAAGCAAGAGTTTAAAACGTCAGGTTCCTTAAAAACTTCTTTATAAGGTAAATTTTATGAAAAATGTTATGTTTGAAATGCATTTTATATATGGAAAAGACAATAATGAGTATAGCTCGTGAGAAACGTAGATTGTATCAGATCGCTTTTCCAGACCATCAGACACTTTCAGAACCGGATAGCTTGGCGTTAAGCAAGTTTACGTTATAAATGGAAATTCTAATTTTCTCCCATACAACCTCCTCTCATGATATGTCCTTTTCTTTTTTTTGGATTCAGTGCTGGATTCAGATCACGATGTTTTGAAAGGATCTCTTTTTCATGTTAAAAATACCAAAAATAACAGAAAAACGTATCGTGTAGTATAAATTATGGATAAACACATTCTGTGACCTACCTGTTGGTACCTTAGCAGTTCACATACTAAAATGAATAGGGAAGTTTGAAGTTATTCTAGAGATATTAAATAACATCTACCTTCTATTCAAAAGGTTCTAGTGCTCTTAGAAAGCCGTTGCATCCTTATGTTAATACGGGCCTTTCCTCATAATTTGTTACAGCGGATTTTAATACAGTTTGAATAATTTTGATTTTTTGGTAAAAATCGCAATAAAACATAAATCAAGCAAATTGCTGGAATACTTTAAACTAATACTAAATAACACAAAAACAACATCGAAGTGAACTAAATGAGTTCACTTTTGGGGAGTTCACAAAGCTTGGTGCCCTTTGGGCGCCAGGAATAACGCTCTACTGTTTTCAAACGGTACACAATTGTTAAAATATTAAGACTACTTATTACTAGAAAGAAGTATTTTATCAAATTTCTCAAATGCTAACGTTAATAACGTAGTTTCGCAATAATTAAAAAAATGTAGTTAATCTAAAATCCATAATTTTAGCATATATATTACTCGACTGACTGACTGTTACCTTTCGATGGATTAGAAACCTAAAGATTGACTAAATATGAATTATTTTTGTGCAGGATTTTAATTTAACCTTTTATTAATAAATATGTAAAGCAAAAAAAATGCGATGTGCAAAAGTTTTCATAAATCAATGTTCATTACATGTTGCAATACATGTAAGCCAACAAACATTACGTACTAGTCAAGTTGCTTTGATATGTATGAATCCTTACGATATTGCAGGCACACATTCCATTAATATAAGTGATTTGACTGTAATCTCATTATGTTCAGAATTTACATCAGTTCTACATACATAAAGACAAAATTTACATCGATTGGGGCTTGTATCTCGATAGCTCAGTTTGTTAAAGCGGTACTCTAGCAAAGTGCATGTCGTAGGTTCAAATCCTACTCGAGGTAAACTTTTTATTTATGTATTTAAAAAAATTACTAATATTACATGTTATTCGAGAGTAAATCAAAATATAATACACGCAGAATTTTAATAATTTATTTTAATTAAAGCAGCTTTAAAATTTATTTTATTTAGTTAATACGTTTGTAATTGCAAACAAATTTTAATAAAACAAAATCTTATTGCGCAAGTACCTTCAAAAACCATTGCAACAAATACAGATGCATAACTTCAGTTAAATTTTGCAAAGAAAAGAACAAAATTAGAAAACACACTGCGATAAAATGATAATTAAAGCTAATTATTTTGTGATAAACTATTAATTCAATGAAATCCTTGGACACTATATTATTTACATTTTTATATTGTTCTACATGATGTACTACTATTAACTTTGAAGGTCGTAATGCACAAAAACTTAATTTTTGGGTTCAGGTAGGTACGTACGTAAAATTTGATGTAAAATTACAAAACCTTGAAAGGTGGTTTAGACACAACTTTTATCGTAAATAATAAGTGAAATTTTCACGGTTCGGTCTATACATGTTTGTTATGGAAATTTGTCCTAAATGTATCCTGTCCTGCACTATTGAATACACAATATTCAAGGCCTGCACATAGTTGCAACGTTCTTAAAATCTGTTTAACGTAGACTTCAAATTGGGGTACACCGTGTTTTCACTTTCACTTTTTTATTACATACGTGTATGGTACACACTTCACCATTTACCTTCTAACACAGGCCTATTCGCGGAACGTTATATCTTTAAAAAATGATTAAGATTATTCCGTGATGGTTAACATAAAACTAACTGAACAAAGTATAAGTAAATGCTGTTTTTAAAAATAAATCGTTAATGGGAATGAAAACAATTTGGAGGGATAAATGAGTCAACGAAAAATTCTGGGAATACGATATAAAATCCATAAATATACCATAAATCACAAATATAATAATAATAATAATATGCAAGAAAATGGGAAATATAATGAAATAACTTTTTGTGGAATAGAGTTATTAATGAAATGGGACATGAAAATATAATATTAATTAATTGTTACTTGCAATTGTGAAAGAAATCAATTATATTAAATAATTTGGTTTGGATTGCTGTAATATTCATAAGGAACACTTTATTTCCATTAAATTAAAAAAATTCCAACGTAGGTAAGGTTTAAAAGAGTATACGCTTTAGAATTAATTTATTAGTTAACAGTTGTTAAGATGGACCGGTGGTCTTTCAATCAGCATATCTTCAGAAAATTATATTAAATTAAATTCAATTATTCAAACATAACGCAATTGCTGCAATGCTTTAACCTTAGAGAAGCACCTACACGAAACCTCATCTGGAAATGGGTCAAAAATAGACAAAATACATGTTAAAATGTGTTTAAATACGAAAAATCAAGCGGTAAATATATATCGAAGATTAGTTATTTATGACAGACGGTTTCGTGAAAAAATAAAACTGTAGGTACTGACCAATACAAAATCGGTGTAAACATCATGGAACTCTGAAAGTTACGGTAAGGTGTGTAGAAAAATCTTCATAAATTATTTGTACGCAATTTTTTCAAACTTTTTTCTTCCTCAGTTAGAGGCTGAAGAAACTGAACGATTTTGTTTCTACTGGATGGTTCCGTAAGTCATATTGCATGATACTCTTAGATCAGTCATTTACTAGTAATGTAGTGACACGTTACAGCGAGTTCCAGTGGCCACCAAAACGGCAAGCCTTTACCGCTTTAGAATTTTTCTCTTAAAAGAAAAATAAACCACGAACTGTAGATGACCTTCTTCAACCCATTTCACTCTTTCACCGTTTGCGCGAATGTTTGAATAATCAAGTAAACCATTTATTGCATTCAACATTAGATAATTAGATTTATACGAAACTCCCGCTCACCTTTTTCCAAATGTATCTAACGTCGAAAAGATAATGCAAAAATACTCCCCGTGTACTACAATATCCCCTATATACCATGTTTAATTAAAATGGGTTTTCCCGATATATCCATAACCACCCATCCCACTCTTTCAGCTAACAAAAATAAATACCGCAAAACACTCCTAAAAATTGCTGTTTACTAAATTACATTGAAATTAGTTAATCGCCATCCCAGTTTATCAGCACCCCCCATCGCCCATTAATTTTTTACAGACAAAGAAATTGATAACTCTGGAATCTTAACAGATGTACGAACGCCAATTCGCCAAAATGTTCAGTAATAATGCAATTAGTGAAGTCCTGATTATCGAAAATAGCTTTGGTTGTCACGAAACATGTTGTCAAACGTTAATTGTACGAGTTCACGAGTGGAATTATTGTTTGACAACATATGGAGTGGCGAGTTATGCGATTTTTCCTATTACAAAACAATGCAAAATATAGTACCTACGTATTTATTGTAAGTGTTGAATGTGCAATTATCGCAAGTAATCAAAGAACGTTCGGTTTTTGACGTTGACGTTGACGATGTAGTAATATTAGTCTTTCTCAAACCTGATGCATGGTGATCCTCATTTAGTTTCAAATGTGGGTTCGAATTTGATGGCGAATGATATGATGTTATTTTGATAATTTCTTGTAAATTTGCGCTACATAAATTACTGTTGAAGAACGATTTGAATGGTTAGTAATCTTTTTACGTTTTATATCAATGTCAATTTTTACTTCAACACTCCAAAATCTGTTGAGCGTTAAAAAAAATATTCTGGTTGTCATATTTTTAGTTGTCTTCGATACCATTTTATCTTTATTTTGACAACTGAGATTAAACCGCTTATTTTCCGCTAATTTTTGGTTGCCTCCTTAGAGAATATTGATATAAGCTCACCATCTTCTTTTTTAAAAAATCTATTATACATTATTATAATATTATTCCGTGGTGAAGGCTGCAGCATTCATTTTACGTTTTTCGGGTATGCGTTGAAATTGCTTTCGCTTTGCATTCCTTGCTTTTCTGGCGTTATCAAAGATATGATTCCCAAATGGATTTATAGAATTAAAATAACATTATGATCATAAAATTTTATAATTTTGTGGCATATTACGATATTACGAAAGTCGTGGAACGATACACGGACAAAACGCAAATAACTGACTTGATTGGTTATAAAACTCGGCCATCGCCTCGATTAACAAACTTTAATTGCGTACATTATTTACTACACATCGGCCTTATGACGTTATTAACTATTGCCAAGTCCTCGATAGATTTCACCAAGCTGGTAGCGTAGTGGTGACACGAGTTTCTTAGCATTCGGGAGGTAATGGGTTGAATTCCCGTTAACGTCTACCTTGTATGAAGTTTTTTCAGGGGGATTTCCTCATACACATGTAGCGGTATGGTCACTGGGTATATATGCACACCATGAGCGGCTACCTAGGCGAATGCTGGGGTAGTATTTTCCCCCTCAGAACCCTAACTCCGTTCCTTCCGATCCTATCCTGACCACACTCATCCTTAATCCCACAATGCATATATACGTAATGTACGTATGTATGCTGGGAATCCATGATTGTGGCTAAAGGACCTCGGAATGAAATACGTGGCCCTTTCCTTTCCTTTCCGATAGATGTCTGTTCTGAACCTACTTAATTTCTTTCCTCACAAAATTTTTCAAATTAGCTCCATGTATAGGACTCGGAACTGGACTAAGTGGTTTATTATTACTTACAACTGTATTAATCTTTCCCAAAGGATGAATACTAAATCGGTTCATCCTAAACAGCACTTACTCTTTGTTGCATAATTTGAGAACCGGTAAGGTTCTGGTTATTTATTTAAGTGTCATTAGTAACATTGTATAGTAGAACAAATTCTATTGGTTGCAAGCACTAAGTAAACAAGCATGATTTCCACTCCTTAATAAGATACAGGGTGCACGATTTGCGTTTATTAATATCGTAAGAGCACAGAGAGTTTATACATTATGGGTGATATTATCACCACAATCGGATGAATGGTTAGGAATTCACAAAGGACAAACAAACACACATACATAGACATTAATTTTTATCTTCCAAACCGATATTTTTTCATTATTGCTAAGTCGACTTATTACGTCATTTCACGACAGTGCCGCAACCAATCATGATGTGTGTGTGTGTGTGTGTGCGCGCGTGTGTGTGCGCGTTTGCCTGTATGTGCGCATGTGTGTGTGTGTGTGTACGTGCGTGCGCGCGTTTGTGCATACGTGCGTGCATGCGCAAGTGAGTGCGAGCGTGCAAGCGTGCGTATGTGTACGTTCGTACGCGCGTGCATGCGTGAGGCTGATTAGATAAATCTAACCACGGAGAGGGAGGTTTATTTCGGAAACAACTGAAACAAAAGGTAAAAATGCCAACGTAAGAACTTTAAAAATAAAAACTAATATATTAAATTCAATTTTTTGACAATTTGGTGACAAAATAATTCCTATGGAGAAATTTAAATATTTGTTCAATTTTTTTCAATATCTGCATTACGATCAGTTTTATAGGAACGAGTTTTGTTTTAAAGATTATTCAATTTTACCTCGCTTTCATTTATGAAGTTTCTTAATACGAAACCAAATAATATATATATATATATATATATATATATATATATATATATATATATATGTATGTATACTCTAGACAGCGGGTGGCACAGGACAATTACAGGTTTGTGTATATTCTAGTGGACACTTACACTTACGTGTTTAACATGTGCAAAATACTTAGCGTGGTTGAATTAAGCATTGGCGGGAAGTTTTGTTGTAAAGTACTTTACAGTGATTTTGTGTTGTTACGCCTAATCTTGTACATCACTTCTACTCTTCAAATGTAAGTGCATACCTGTGCTGTTAACGTTCTCTTCTTTTTGATGTTTGTATGTTTCGTCCTCAATTTGGGCTGTGTATTCTATTTTATCGTTTTTCTTCAGATCCACATTCCCTTTTTTTCCCTTTTTCTGAGTTGTACCACTAATTTTCTTCTTCTGTGTTTCATTGCAGTTGGGAACTTCAGCTTTACTCTCTTCAAAACTTACAATTTTCTTTTTTATTTTCATTACTTTGTCGGTTTTTACAGTTTTCAAACGATGTTTCTCTTCCAAGTCGTCTTTATAGGGTTTTGAAGTGAGTATTTGCTTATACTGAAGCTTGTGGAGAGTGGATGCGAAAATATCCTGATAAGTGGATAAGGGATTATGACATTTCCCAAATTGTGACTAAAGCCTACACCAAAGTTTGTAGATTAGAAGTCGCAAAAAATGACTTTTCTTGTACCTGTATTCATCCTTTTAAACCAACCGTATTTTCTGATCTTGACTTTTTGTCTTCAAAAATCACTGATATTAGAATGGCAGAAAATAATGATCTAGCAGGTCCAACAGGTATAGTAACTAACTCTTCCCCAGTATTGCAGACCACCACTCAACCATCCACAAACATTCCTGAACCATCGACTTCCCGTAACATAACCAATGACTTTACTTCAACACAAAACATGACCATATATATATATATATATATATATATATATATATATATATATATATATCGGACAGTACAAAATACTCAGCGCAGTTGAATTAAGCATTGGCGGGAAGTTTTGTTGTAAAGTGCTTTACAGTGATTTTATGTTGTTATGCCTAATCTTGTACATCACTTTTACTCTTCAAATGTAAGTACATACCTGTGCTGTTAACGTTCCTTTCTTTTTGATCTTTGCATGTTTCGTCCTCAATTTGGGCTGTGTATTCTATTTTATCGTTTTCTTCTGATCCACATTTCCTCTTTTTTTCCTTTTTCTGAGTTGTACCACTAATTTTCTTCTTCTGTGTTTCATTGAAGTTGGGAACTTCAGCTTTACTCTCATCAAAACTTACAATTTTCTTTTTTATTTTCATTACTTTGTCGGTTTTTACAGTTTTCAAACGATGTTTCTCTTCCAAGTCGTCTTTATAGAGGTTTGAAGTGAGTATTTGCTTATGCTGAAGCTTCTGGAGAGTGGATGCCAAAATATCCTGGTATGAGGGATAAGCGATTATGACATTTCCCAAATTGTGACTAAAGCCTACATCAAAGTTTGTAGATTAGAAGTCGCAAAAAATTGCTTTTCTTGTACCGGTATTCATCCTTTTAAACCAACCGTAATTTCGGATTTTGACTTTCTGCCTTCAAAAATTACGGATCACAGATGTAGTAACTAACTCTTCCCCATTATTGCAGATCGCCACTCAACCATCCACCAGCATTCCTGAACCATCGACTTCTCATAACATAACCAATGACTTTACTCCAACACAGAACATTACCCAAGTTTTACATCAGTTATCGCCTTTGCCAGATGGAAGCCAGCGTAGACTAACATGACGGAAAAAAAATCAGAAACAAGTCAAATACTCACTGCAACTGAGTGTCTTATCTGCAATAAAACTATTGTAGAGAACTGGGTGCAGCGCAAAACATACCATGGCTGGGTTAATGAAAGGTGTGCAGATATAGATGGAGTAACTGTAATTGTGACTTTTGTGTATGTAAAAATTATTATAAAGCCATGTATTGATTGTTTGTTGTTACCGGACAATTTTTGTAGTTGTCCAATACTACCCTCCGTTTCATAGATGACATTGGACAACATCTATTAAAATAAATGATAGTTTTCTTTTCATTGCGAGTTTTTCCTCTTGATTCTTGCACAACCTGTTGAAAACGCTTTAAACTTTTATATAACATTGAATATAACGTAATGTATTAGTATTTTCGAAAATTTAATAAAGAAAGGTGTCCGGAGCTGCCGACTTTCCGTATATATATATATATATATATATATATATATATATATATATATATATATATATATATAAGACGTTTTTCTTTGAAACTTGTGTAAATAAACGTACAAATTAATTCAACGTTTCGGGAATGTCCTTTGTTCCCTTTGTCAAAAATTTATATAAAAAAAAATAAATAAAAAGTCTAAAAACAGGAGAAACCACAATAAATGAAAATTATTTCAAATCTAAACATATTTTTATAATAAAAATACAACATGGTATTTTGGAATACGGCTGAGCGATGTAACAAATGGAAGGAAATCTTGAATCAGTTGAATTTTTAGAAAAAAAAACGTTACAAAAATAAGCAATGGAGATAAAGAGCAAGATAGGTATACGTGAAATGAAGAGTATTAATAGATGAATAGTAGGGAACACAAAAGAGTTAAAAAGTAAGTCTGCGTTAACTAACCTCGAGCAAAAAAGGCACATAAGCAGTCCACCGGGAATTTTCTTTGCCATTCTAAATTTACTCAGTCCAGAACTTAATTTTATAAAATGATCAATATAATACAATTAGAAATCTAGGTATAGTAAATTTCCTTCATGCAAAATACAAGAAGAACCATTTATCTCTAGCGTAAATGTTTTTTCTCATTTTAGTCAGATTCTTAAAACAAAGATTATTGTGCATATGTGTGCGTGTCCGTATATGTGCTTGTGTGAGTGCAAGTATGTGTGCGTGCGTGCGTGTGTGTGTGTGTGTGCGCGTGCGCGCGTGTGCGTGCGTGTGTGTGAGCGTAGGTAGGTGAGAGCCTGCGTGCGTATGAGCGTGTATGTCTGGGTGTCTCAGTTGCGCACGTGGGAGTTTGGATGTTTGTGCTGGCATACATACGTGCGTTTGGGTGTGTGCACATTTGCACCTGTGCGTGTGCATGGTTGCTGGGGTGTGCTGGTGCTTGGGGTGTCTGGGTGCTTGGGGTGTGTGGGTGCTTCGGTGTGTTGGTGCTTGGGTGTATGGTTGCTTGGGTGTGTGGGCCCTTGGGTGTGTGGGTGCTTGGGAGTGTAGTTCTGTTTGTAAGCATGCATGCGCGCGCGTGTGCGGGTGTACACATGTGCGTCCGCGTGCGAGTGCGTGAAATATGGTTGCGTATCCGTGTGCGTGTGTTCGTGTATATATAGATGTATCTTAGTATCCGTGATAATGCCACACCAACAACACGTACCTACTTAAAATTTTGTCTTTAAGCTTTTTTCAATTCTCCTGCGGTCGATTAAATTTTGGGAAAAATTCAACCACCTAGAGGGGAGTTTATAAGGTTTGATTTTGAAACAGCTGAAACAAATGGTGACATGTCCAACATTAAAAAAGATTTTCTGATTCAAGGCGTAGTTTGGTGGCAATAGAATTTCTAGAGAAATTAAAATATTGGTTAAATTTTTTTCAATATCTTTATTTCGGTGAGCTTTATAGGAACAAATATTTTTTAGAGATAATTCAATTTTACATAAATTTTCTTTATCAATAATACATAGTAATATATAATCATACATAATACGAAACCAAATATAATAAAAAAAAAATACTTGTATGTTACGGTTGCTGAACGAGAATAAAAATATATGGAGATTACAAAATATCTAAGATCTAAACACAATAAGGAAAGTTAGCTGTGCGGCTCAGAGATGTATTAAATAAAAGGAAATCTCGAAATACATTTGAGATTCTGGAGAAACAGAAATAAATAATGTGTATAAAAAGCAATATAGATGTCCGGAAACCAACAGTAGGGACCATAAAAGAGTTAAAAGAGTAAGTCTGCCTTAACTAACCTAAAGCAAAAAGAACACAAAAACGGTTCGCCTGGCAATTTTTTTGCCATACTTCATTTGCTTAATTCAGAACTTAATTTTAGAAAATGACCAATATAAAAAGGTACAGTAAGTTTCCTTAATGTAAAATACAAGATAAATCATTTTTTTCTGGATTAAAATGTTTTGAGAGGATTAATTTGTCTCTTTGTTTTTCATATTAGGCAAATCAATAAAACAAAGATCATTATTGTTTAATAATAGCTATCATTCGTAAATTATTAAGCTAATAAGAGAAGGACTAATCAATTTCACATTCTTGAATGTACCGCAATAAAAGTAAAAAGTATTGTTTGTTTTTAATATTCTAAGCTTTAATAAAATATTCTCAAATGCAATGACCCTCTAATAAAGAGTATCACGAACTAGCATCGCGAATAACTATAAAAGAAAAAACGTATTAGAAACACTTCATAAACACATTAGCACATTACGTATATTTTTAGAACCCATCTGAAAGTAAAACTGTTGAACCTGTTTGTAGCATTATTAATCGAAATAGAAAAAAATATGAAGGTTGGAAGCAGTTGTTCCACCTGCTTCAAATACAATTATGGTTTTAACGTGGGTTGCGAATTTCGTAATTTATGGCATATCAGCTTTTATATAATGAAATTCAACTTACTCTGATATAATAAATCCTTTTGTATGTGGATTAATAATTTTTATATAATCCTATACCTATTTCATTAAAATTTTCCACCTTTCTGAAGTTGGCAAATTTTAAATGTAATCTGTTGAAGACTTTACATCGTTACGGTAAAAGAAAAAAAAACAAGTGCAATAAGCGAATAAATAGATGAAGTAAAATTTAAAAAATCTGATGTGGTCACCTTAAGTCTTTTTTTTGCATGTATAATGTGTCAACAACACGATTATACAAAATAAAGAGGGAACATTTTACAAACATTACGGTGTCAAGACGTATTCCTTGTCATTAAATAGCACCATCCCGACTTTGCTTTTGTGAAATGTATAAAGACCGTATTGTTTCAAACTTATGTATATAAAGATCGAAGACTTATCAGTATCTTGAAATTGTGTGGAAATAAGTGGAATGCCCTTATGTAATAATGAAAATGTATTATCTGTATCCCAAGCGATTGGGAATGCCATGAACTTAAAATTTAAAATAATAATTAAATTTGTCAGACGAATAGACAAAGAATTCATAAGGTGTAAAAAGGTTAAAAGGAATTTAATGTGAGGAAATTACATTTAGATATTTCCAAACAAGTCATTGTGCAAGATAATACTATCTATGTGAATGAATCTTTGAACTGGTATAATAGACAAAGAAAATAATGGTCAAAAACAGAGTAGCAAAATTCTTTTAATTAATAATTTGACACAACAAAGACGTTCACTATACATAAACATATTGTAATACAGTATGATTAAACACTTGCTGTTTTTTTATGCTATTTTTTTGTTATAGGTTTCAAGCTCTTTGAACATGGCTCATTTAAATGTAAGATCATTAACTAATAATTCTTAGATTTCAAAATCATGTCTTATTATGCAAATACGATATTCCGAGCGTGACCGAAACTTGTTTAGTACCTGGTGTATATAATAGTATAGTGACAAGAGGTGGTGGTGTTGGCATTTATATAAAGACAGGTTGTAGGTAGCTAATACTATACTGGATCAAATATATTTAGAACCAATATGGATGAGTCTAATTTTTCCATTATTGAGTTTTTAGATGTTTTTGAGGACTCACTTGAACTCATTAGATCAAGCGGGGATGAATTAATTTGTATAGGCGATTGTAATTTGGATTTATTTAAAACATATAAACTCCGCCTGGGGTGGCCAGGGGGTAAATTGAGTAGCCCACGGGTCATCACTGCCAGTCCTAAGCCCGGGTAAAAGAGGAGGGTTGTGGCGTTAGGAATTAGCAACCTAACACACGTAAAAAACCCAATGGGAAAAGCTAATACAGCGAATAGCAGGATGAAAAACTCAAATTATATATATATATATATATATATATATATATATATATATATATATATATATATATATATATGTATATACAGGGTGGCGCATTAGTGTGACAAAGTCCGATATCTCCTTTATTTAAAGAGATACAAAAAAAAAATTAAATACAAAACTTGTAAGATATGTTCTGGTGCATATTCCAAAAATATTTTAATTATACAGAGTAGATCATAAAAGCTTAGAAGTAATTTTTAATTTTTTTTTAATTTTAAATATTATTACATATTTAGATTCCACATACAATTTTAGACACATTTTATGTATAATGTCCTATACCTAAGTTTAACCGTTTTTGACAAATTTCAAATTTTTTGTGACGTTTGCAGGCCAAAACATAAGTGGAAATCTTTTCTAAACGAAGCCTTTATCAATTAGTTATGGTTGGTTTCCTTGGAAATGGGGACCTACTCTAATGGGCTGTATTAATATTTTTGTAATACATTCATACAGGGGGATCAAAAATGGACAATAAAAAGTAGATTAAAAAAAACCTATAAAGTCATTGTTTTTAAATGGAAACCCCTTATTTTTTTAATTCTATCTTATTTAAATAAGGGCGACTTTGTATAAGAGTGTATGTTCCAAAAAATTGTAGTTTTTCAAATAATGACAATTTAACATTTTTTTATTGTAAAAGGCTATTCGGCTTTCATGTTTTGTTGTTAGTTGGCCGTGATGGCGGGGAGCGGCGAAGCAAAAAAAAATCGAGCACTTCAGATCGAAATATTACAATTTATTGAACCCCATATAAATAATTATTTTATTAAACGAACTTAAAGTAGAGACAATATTTTTTTGATTCAACAAATTATGTCCTAATCCTAATCATAAACTTAACACCTCTAATGTAACTAAACCTGTAACTAATTATACAGATAAAAGTACTCGAAATACGTCAAATACGTACTACCTAATAAGTTGTTCGAAATGTCCGCCTCTTTCTTGAATACACAATGCAATACGTCTCTCAAATTCGCTGCTTAAATTTCTACACATTTCAACACTAATGCTTTGAAAACAGTTTCTAATCCTAATCTTCATGTCTTCCTTTGTTTTAGGCGGTATTTTATAAACCTGCTCTTTGACGTACCCCCACATGCTAAAGTCCATTTTAGTAAGATCTGGGGATCTAGCAGGCCAAGCAACAGGCCCCCCCCCCCCCCCAATCCAACATTCTGGATATCTAGCATTTAAAAAAGTTATTATCGTATATATGATGTACTGGGGCCCCATCATGAAGAAACCACATTTCTTGTTGCGTATCCTGTGACACTTGACGCAACGAATTAGGTAGATGGTTTTGCAGAAAGTCTAAGTATACTTCCCCTGTTACTCGTTGATGAAAAGAATATGGTACAATTACATGATTACCGACAACACCTCCCCAAACATTTAAAGACCATCTAGTTTGAGAAGTATATCTTACAAAATATGCTTTTTGGGTAGAATAGTAGTGAAAATTGTGTCTGTTTACACTTCAGTTTCTGTGAAATGTGGCCTCATCTGTAAATAAAATCAAATGAACAAAATTTCTTTGTTGGTTTATTTTGTTTTGAGCCCATTGACAAAATTCCAGTCGTCTTTGATAATCTTCAGGAACCAACTCTTGAAGTAGTTGAATGTGACAGTGGTGCATTTTTTGAGACTTCAATATCCGCTGTACCGTACGTCGTTCAACACCAACCTGCTGAGAAATGGGTCGTTGTCCAATATATGGATTTTCGATAACTGTTAATAGTACATTTAATTGATTTTCTTCAGTCTGTGCATGTTTTTCCCTAGTATTTTTTTCATATAACACATTGCCAGTTCTTTCAAAACGCTCCAAAAGCTTTTCAAATGCCCTTCTTTCAGGTTCCCGTCTCTCTGGAAACCGTTGTTGATACAGTCTCCTTGCTAAGAGCGTATTCTTATCACTAGCTCCCAAAACAAAAATCATATCAACCATCTCGGCTTGCGAAAAATTCATTATTTACAATTTTAATTCAAGTTTTAAATCAATTTGCTATAAAATACACTAATGCATCACACAAATTATCAACTGACAATAAATAATGACGTTTCTGATGATCTCTATTATTTTTATATGCCACGCCTCGCCGTCACGGCCAACTAACAACAAAACTTGAAAGCCTTATAGCCTTTTTACAATAAAAAAATGTTAAATTGTCATTATTTCAAAAACTACAATTGTTTGGAATATACACTCTTATACAAAATCACCTTTATTTTTAATGCTAAATAAGATAGAATTAAAAAAATGGGGGTTTCCATTTTAGAAAAATGACTTTATAGGTTTTTTTGAATCTACTTTTTATTGTCCATTTTTGATCACCCTGTATGAATGTATTTCAAAAATATCAATACAGCCCATTAGAGTAGGTCCCCATTTCCAAGGAAACCAACCATAACTAATTGATAAAGGCTTCGTTTAGAAAAAATTTCCACCTATGTTTTGGCCTGCAAACGTCATTTTTGACAAAAAATTTGAAATTTGTCAAAAACGGTTAGACTTAGGTATAGGACATTATACATAAAATGTGTCTAAAATTGTATGTAGAATCTAAATATGTAATAATATATAGGGTTTTCTAGTTAAAAAAAGTTTAAAATTACTTCTAAGCTTTTATGATCTACCCTGTATAATTAAAAATATTTTTAGAATATGAACCAGAACATATCTTACAACTTTTGTATTTAATTTTGTTGTATCTCTTTAAATAAAGGAAATATGGGACTTTGTCATTCTAATGCGCCACCCTGTATATACCCGGGTGGCAACCCACACCTTCCAAGAAGGGAGCCCCAACGGATACCGGGGAGTCAATTTGTGAGCCCAAGCTTATATCTCTGCCAAAAGCTGAAAGAAGAGAAGAAAAAGACCAAGAATAGAAAGCTCATCTGCGCAACTTGGAACATACAGGGATGGAGAACAAAGAACACAGAAGTAATACAAGAGTTTAAGAAAAATAACATAGACATTATGGTCATAACCGAAACAAAGAAAAAATGAAATGGCGCAGAAGAGCTAGATCGAGTCCTACACTTCTGGGGTGGAACAAGAAAAGAATAGAGCAAAAGCAGGAGTAGGAATACTACTAAAGAAAAATGGAAAAATCTAATAACAGCATAGGAACCTGGCAACGAAAGGATAATAAAACTACATGACAGCCTATGGGAGAGACGTAACAGTACTCGGCGCATGCGGCCCCACAGAGGATAGTACTGCGGTAGACAAAGAAAGCTTTATGAACAAACTAGGGCAAGAAATAGAAAACACAAGAAATAAACACGAAATATTAATAGCGGACAACATAAACGAAAGAACTGAAACAAGAACAAATAGCAAAGTAGTAGGGCAATTTGGAGAAGTTGTAACGAACGATAATGGAGAAAGAATAATAGAGATTTGCGAACTGAACAATCTAAAAAGATATCCATAAATACACTTGGATACAGGACACTCGAAATCTAAGGTCCATAATAGATTACATTATCGTAAAACAACAATAATAATAATAACGGATGTAAAAAGAGGCCCCGAATGTGGAACTGGCCACAAATTACTAGTAGCCCACTTACACTTTCCATGGTCCAGAAGAGGAAACGATAACCAAATAAACAAAGAAGTAAACACGGAAATAACCGATCCTAAAAAAAGCCAAAAGGATTGAAAATACATTTGTTACAAGATGAAACAACACGAGACCTATGTCAACGAAGATTAGACAGGAAATTAGGGGAATTGAATTATAATAGTCTTGAAAAGGAATACGAACACGTTAAACGTAGCATTAAAGAAGCAGCATTAGAAGCATTAGGCAAAGAAGAAATTAGACAGTAGAACTGGAAAGTAGCCATAAGTCAGAAAACGAAGAAAGTAATAACGTAGAATAAAATCCTTTACGAAAGATGGCTAAACACCAAACCAGAAGGAGATTAAGAAAAATACAAAGAAAAGACCATCGAAACTAAGAAGCTTATGAACAAGGAAAAAAATAAAAAAATTGAAAAGGCATCGCAGGAAATCGCACAATATATAGGAGGAACGAGACGCACGGAATCGTGGAAAAAAAACAGGGCACTGAAAACAAATACAACAGAGAAGATTAACATCCAATACACCACAGAAAGAATGGGAAAGGTACTATCGACAGTTACTAATAGAAAAGAGGCATCAGTTTTTAGAAAATAGAGTAAATCCGGTAGCTACGAATATAGAACCAACACAAATAACAATAGAAGATAAAGAAATTAAGAAAGCAATAAAACACTAAAAAACAGCAAATCCACCGCTCCTCGAGGCATAGCGAATGACTTGATGAAATATGGAACAGCTAGCTATTCAGGATGTTAAAAAACTCGTTTGAAAGAGCAATTAAATATTCAACAATATTTATATTACGTATACAAACAAAATTACCTTTAAAAATAAAATGAGTAATTAAGATTTCATTAGTATTATCATAGATATACATAAAAATGTATGTTATGGTTTAAACACGAGCTGAATTTAGTAGATATTTAAAAAAAACAATAGGATTATTTTTGATATTAAAAAAAGTAAACAAAGCGACATTTATTGTCAATTATTGATGTTTACATTCTAGAAAACCAATCTCGGTTTTGATATTAAAAGATAAGCGCGATAAAAAGTAAAACAGATTTATAAACAGGTGCGAACGTCCATTCGGAAAACAAGATTATTAATAAAAATTGAGGGAAACCTGGTTTTTGAAGATATATTTCAAAAGTAATACCTCATTTATTTATTTATCGGTCCTCTTTTTCTTCGACTGTGATTCGTCACTATCACCATGGTTTTGAGATGTAACCTTCAACTCTACCTCATCGCTCTTCTGTGAATTATCATGAATTTGAGATACATCCTCCTCATCCACTTAGTCGTTTTCCTGATTTTCCCTGATGTTGGTTCATGAATAGGAGAGTACACAATAATGCTCATCCGATGGTAATTACACTTTAAATACATACAAAATATAATATACAATCTTTATTTACCACTATTATTACATAGATATGAGATTATTCCTAAATTAGTTGTTTTCAGTACGACCCCAGAAATACTACACGTGCTTTCAAACCTTCTTCCTCGTTCTCAAAAGCTGTACCGTATTCATCTTTTTGAATTTATCTTTATCCAATTTCAAGGTAGTAGTACGTCTTCTAATGCACAAATAGGATCTTTAATATTGTGATATATGCAACGAAATATCAGTCTTCTTGTTTAAGCTAGATTTCATCTCTATACTATTTTACATACCAGGGCTGTCTGTCTTATCAGAAATACGTCTGTCAAAATGGGCTTTAGATTTTATAATCAAGTTAAGCATTCTGGCCGCTTATTAGAATACCATTTTTTTAAATTTTTAGTTTTTACCGGTAAGGGGTTGTCATATAGGGAAAATTTTGCGACGCGAGGCTTTCAGCGAAGGCTGTTTCGGCGACCTCCACTCCTAGAGCCGCGAAGATAATCGATCCTATCCGAACATTGCGGAGTGCTTACACCCATACCTCCAATATAATTTAGTTGTAATTTAAATAAAAACAAGCGCAGGTGTCTACATGTCGGATTGGGGACTGGGGTAGAATATAAGATATTTAACCTTGTCTCGCACCAGCAAATTACGGGGAGAGGGTGGTGGTGGAACTAGCAGAATTTAAATTTTGCTACTATTCAAACCAAATCAATCTCAAGCACCACAAAACAAAAATTGTATTAAGCCAATCTCATTATCATCGAAAATGCCCTTGAAAATGGAAATATGATGTTTACGTTCTTCGCACGTGACAAACAATCCCACTAATTAGATTACACTTCTTTTTAAAAGCAGAAATGTTTGTTCGTGACGTCATCTAGTGGTGTATTTTTAAACCAACGAACGTTTTTTGTAATGTAAGTTGACCGTGCTCATCTCTCTAACGGTTCTCCTGTCTCTATCTCGCCTCTCTCCCCTCCCTCGTTTCTATCGTTTCTCTCGTTTCTCTGTTTCTCCTGTTTCTCCTGTTTCTCCGTCCTGTTTCTCTCGTTTCTCCTCTTTCTCTCTCTCTCCTTGTCTCTCGTTTCATCGTTTCTATCGTTTCTCGTTTCTCTGTTTCTCTGTTTCTCTTCTCTCTCTCCTGTTCTCTCGTTCTCTCGTTTCTCTCTCTCTCTCCGTTCTCTCCGTTCTCTCGTTCTCTCGTTTCTCCTCGTTCTCTCTGTCTCTCGTTCTCTGCTTCTCTCGTTTCTCTCTTTCTATCGTTTCTCTCGTTTCTCTCAGCGTTGTGAGTTTTATAAAAAGTGTGCTCCAATTTCTGTTGTTCATGTAAAAACCTACATATACGTATGTAGGTACAGAAGGTACGGAAATAATAAAATTTTTTCGGCAAGATATCTGTGTGAGTGTGTGTGCGTGCGTGCGTGTGCGTGTGCGTGTGCGTGTGCGTGTGCGTGTGCGTGTGGGTGTGCGTGTGCGTGTGCGTGTGCGGTGCGTGTGCTGTGCGTGTGCGTGTGCGTGTGCGTGCGTGTGCGTGTGCGTGTGCGTGTGCGTGTGCGTGTGCGTGTGCGTGTGCGTGTGCGTGTGCGTGTGCGTGTGCGTTTGCGTTTGCGTGTGCGTGTGCGTGTGCGTGTGCGTTTGCGTTTGCGTGTGCGTGTGCGTGTGCGTGTGCGTGTGCGTGTGCGTGAGCGTGGCGTGTGCGTGTTGTGCGCGTGCGTGTGCGTGTGCGCGTGCGTGTGCGTGTGCGTGTGCGTGTGCGTGTGCGTGTGCGTGTGCGTGTGCTGTGTGCGTGTGTGTGCGTGTACGTGCTGTGTAGTGACAGATAGTCCGTGTACATGTCTGAATCTATCTTTTGTGTAAAGAGACTGGCAGCACAATTATGTGGCATCATTTTGAAGCTAGGTCAATTCTAAGAGACTGCAGCAATTTGTCTTATGTCCTGCTTTTTTTTAGGCGGTCGAAAACTCAACGACTTTCAGCTCAAATAGTTGAACTACGATCCTTCTAATGAAGCCGGAATTGGCAAACAAAGAAGAATTATGTCATGCTGCTTGCGTAGTCCAGAACACTCCAATTTTTATGGCTCAAAATAAGTAAAACTGACGAATCTTTTGACGGATTGCAGTATTTTTAAAATGTTTTATCCACTGCTGTAAAATTTCCCCCGTAATCCAACCAGATTCTTGCGCAAAAACCGACAGAGCCCGTTGGGCTAATAACACCACCTTCGAATTTTTCCTGGAAAAAATAAAGGCTGAGGGTATATAACTTCCTAGAGGAATTGTTCAACAAACAACTGTTACATGAATACCCCTTGCAGCACGTACAATGGTTTCAACTTGCTTTTTACCAGTTGATGCGAACATTTTTGGAGGATTTTGGACAGTAGATATTCCACTTTCATCAACGTTGTAAAGGGCCCAGTTTATATTTGCCAACAATTTCTTGATATGTCTTGAAGAATTTAGCAATGTTCGGTTTATTAACAGCCATGGCCCGTGTAATTGAGGTATTTTCAGGCTTTTGAAGGGTGATTTCCGGGTGTAAACCGCCAAATCCTCTAACCCAATCCCAATCAGCACGTTCGTCGTTGAACTGATGAGGAATTTGGTTTATTTCTGCCCAATCGTATAGAAGTGAACGCAGTTCGTTACAAGTAATTCCAAATAGACGATGTTCCATTTGTTGCAAATGTACTTTCGATTCTTCTTGTTCAAGAGTGAAAGTAGTAACGAACCTGCCTAGTCCTTTGCAAATATTTTTATCTCTTATATTTGAATTTCTAGCTCTTCTCCGTAGGGTAGTGAACGTTTTAGAGGCCTTCAGCCATCCCATCGCCCCAGTTGGAACAGCTCTCATAGCATTTTCCATGGATCCCTCATTCCACTGTTGGCGGTTTGTTTTCTTGACGTATTTTCTCACAATTTCTTAAAAAAAAGAACATTATTAATTTTTGTGCTTAAAGACGAAGCCATGATTTTTAAATTACGATAGACAACGAATAGAACGTACTCCTAAGTACTCACCTATTGTTGCATTAAAAAACTTCACATTGTAGGAATATGCTCACGCTAATTCAAAACGAATTAAATTTGGCCAGGAACGATGTAACAATATTGGCGGTCGACATATATAACTGGGTGCGATACGATACTGCAAATTCCGTTGAAACGATTTTGCGTTATGTGAACCATATTGCCAGCGTTACATTTGAGCGGGAGTTTTAAAATAACTAATGTGCCATTTTATCCTGATATGCCATTTTAGGCCAGGTTCCCCTATACTTTGTCACTGGGTACTAAGGAAACTTCCATTACACGTAATCAATTTAAGTAAGATTGTTTCTCTGTCTTTATGAATCTTTATAATATTGATGCATTTAATAGAAACATAATAATTGCAGATTTAGGTCCTAAGTTCATTAGAATCAGTCATGTAAACGTATGCTCTACATGAATTAATTTGCAAAAGGTAAATAAATATTGCAGACTATCCCATTATTGAAGTTAGTGTATATTTTAATTGTTCTATTTAAAATGCCATCAAAATTCTATTTATTTTAAACAATTCTAAAGTTACGAGTTATAGTGTGAAGTCTATTTTATAAATGAGTTCGCTTTTAAATTATCGTATTGGTTTTAATTTCATTATAGGGTTGGTCTACCTTAGTTCTTAATTATGTAAATTAATTTTCCACGTTAATTGAGCCATTTAAGATGTTTATATACCTGCCTAAACTTCTAAATTATATCATTAATATATTTTGAGCCTTTCAGCAGGAAATCGGTTAATCAATTAACAATTGCTCTTGATCGATAATTCTAGCGATGTACATTGGTTCGTAATTAAATCTATAATTAAATTTGAGGTAATACTCATTATCCTAAAATGTAAGATGAGCGTTGAAGGTATTGTGTTTTCATGAGTAAGCAGTTGATTAAAAAGAAATATTGCTAAAAAGGCAGAATAACTAAAAAGTAACAATCTTTCAAAAATTAACTAAAACATTATTGTAATTGTGAAACTAGTTACAATCGAGGGTTGGAAAACTTGTAATATAACAGGTAAAGAAATTAAAAAGAATTATAGAAGATTGAAATTGAAAATTACTCTATTTTTGGTAACTTTAAGCACAAAAATTTTAAGTAAAGCATATTTTCACATGACGCGTTATTTTACTATAATATTGGCATAAAAGAAACTGTTGAAATTAAAGGAAATAAAATAATGTTAATAAAATTTTTTTTAGGATAACTATGCACCCTCTTTTATACTAAGGTCATTACGAAAATAGGCAACCTCGTAAAAACAAAAACAATAACGTATGTCAAACATACGTTTAAAACTTCATGTCAGATAGAGGTTAATACACTATATGCTAATTTAAAAGAATTACCAAGTCGCCCGCTTTCATGAGATAATGAAATTTAATCATTTTCAATCTTATCTATTTAATTTTCACCCTTATTTCGCGTTATATTAAGAAACTTAGAGGTTATTCTGTTGTTGTTTGTTGCATGTTATTTAATCAACGATAAATAGGAAGTTAAGTACAGAAGAGCGTGTATTTGTATTACAATCATGATGGAAATATGACCATAATTACAGTGATGTTTGTGGAACGTTGCCAAACATTGCACCTCCATCTCGACAAGGTATTTGGAAATTAAATTTAAGATTCGAAACGACTGGATCAGTGGTGGAGCTTTCTCGTTCAGGTAGGTCAGTGTCTGTAACTACAGACGAAAATCTTAACGTTGTTGCGGAATCACCTACTAAATCGCAAAGGAAAGCGTCCATTGAGTATCGAATAGCAAGTCTACGAAGGATCCGGAAAAATCTGAAATTGAGGGCAAATGGGCCTGCTTTAGTTCAAGGCCTAAATGTAAATGATCATGACAGGTGTCTGGAATTCAGAGAATGGTACACAATTAGACATGAAACTGATCCCATGTTTTACAAAACCATTATTTGGAGCGACTAAACGACTTTTAAGGTGAATGGCAGAGTAAACAGGCACAACTGTGTCTACTAGGATTCTACGAATCCACATGCGGTGATGGAGACAGAATTGAACGCTCCTGCCGTGAGTGTATGGGCAGGGATTATCAGCGCCAGGCTAATCGAGCCGTATTTTTTTAATGAGACTGTCAATGCTGAAAATTACTTAGATATGC
This sequence comes from Vesta saturnalis, assembly GCA_036346205.1. NCBI lineage: Eukaryota > Metazoa > Arthropoda > Insecta > Coleoptera > Lampyridae > Vesta > Vesta saturnalis. Next base: position 4,068,887 of record JARFJB010002176.1, on the reverse strand, counting down.
TTCACGAAGTATTCATAGAACTGGAAAACAGTCCATTATTTGAAAATCTCCAACCGGTTACGGAAAAGTTGATATGGCAAGAAGATGGAGCCCCCCTCATTATGAACTTATTATGAGAAACTTACTAAATGAAAACATTGATGAATGGATTGGCAGATGGGTACTACCGAATGGCCTCCACGATCCCCAGATATCACACTAATGGATTTTACAGTCTGGGGTATACTAAAAAATGAGGTTTATTCCGTCAAGATTCGTGATGTTGACCATTTGAAGTAACGATTCCAATTAGTATTTTAAAACCTGCAGTCCCTGAAGATTTGCGACAAGATTTGTAAATCAGTGTTGAAGGAAAAAAAAAGGAAAAAAACACGTATTTCATTCCCTCCCCAAGGGGGAGGGCGGGCTGCTCGATCTTTCCTAGCTCCTTCAGCCACAATCACGGATTCCCAGCATGCATATATACATTACGTACATATGAATGGTGGGATTAAGGATGGGTGCGGTCAGGATAGGATCGGAAGGAACGGAGTTAGATATCTGAGGGGAAAAATACTACCCCAGCATTCGCTTAAGTAGCCGCACATGGTGTGCATATACGCAGTGACCATGCCGCTACATGTGTATAAGGAAAATCCCCTGAAAAAACCTCATACAAGGTAGACAGTAACGGGAATCGAACCCATTACCTCCCGAATGCTAAGCAGGTTGTGTCACCACTACGCTACTAGCTCGGTAATCAGTGTTGAAAAGATGCCATGTTTGTATAGAACAGCTAGGAAATCACTTTGAGCACTTTTGTAGGTAATTCTTTGTAATAATTTTTGTAATAAATGAGTAGTTCATACAAATAAAGTATTTGTATTTACATTTTTGACAACGCACACGCACACGCACACTATATATATATATATATATATATATATATATATATATATATATATTAGAACGATCCGGTGAAATAGTTGTACTCGGTTTAGATATTTCAAAAGCATTTGACCAGATTGGCATAAGTATTTACTAGCTAAACTCACCTCATTTAGGTTAACTGATACGCTTACCAAGTGTGTTTCCAGTTTTAGTGATAAAAGACGAATATGAAGTTGACAGTAACACAGGTGTGTCTCAGGGATCTGTGATAGCTCCTTCACTTTTTCTGCTATATATAAATGATCTGATTGCTTCAATAACTTACCCATTTTATTGCTTTGAAGACGACATCACTCTCCATTGTAGGTTGTCTCACTGTATGTACTGAAATCACTAGTGCACTATCTATCTCAAATCAAGATATTAAAGATGAAATGGTAATTTCAATCAACAGAGAAGTACAACGTATCCTTGAAATGAGAAGCAATAATCCAGTCATGTCATAAAAGATTGATTATTTCAGACTCTACTATTAATGTTAAAAATGACAGTATTGTCAGCTATTAAAGCAGCTGTTCGTAAAATGGGTTTTTATACAGATCTAGTGGTACTTTACCTCCCGACAACTTCTTCTGTTATATACGGCCCAAATTCGACCACAGCTGGAATATAATTCTCATCTCTGGGTTGGTGTTTCCCAATACGCTCTCGATACAATTGATCATACTCAAAAAATAGTGATTAGGCTTTAGAAATAACCCGTGCTTCGAATTACACTTATTATCCCATCTCGGATCATCTTTGCTAGTGATAGTCGGATCGCTCATTCACATCATTAATATATAGTACAAATTTTAACTTGCATTTTTAGCAATTTAACAATTCCTGTGTGCATTCCAAGGTGAATTGGAGTGCGTTACCACGTCAGACTAATCCTAGTCTGTCCAAGGCCACGATTATTAAAAAAAACTAGATATACTAAGAGCCAAAAGATATTCTGCTTATTTTTAATCACAAGATGTCAAAACCGATTCCTTGCTTGTTGAAGTTATTTGTGTTTAAATATCTTAATAGCTTCTCGCTGTAAACGAAAGTAATAGTGAGTGTTGCTTTCATTAACTTTCCGCATTACCAAACTGGATGTTATGATTTAAATTTTAAGTTTGAATCGTGTTCAGTTACTGCAGATCTTTCTGGTTGGCTCAACAACCGATATAAAAATGCGATTAAATTTGTTGTTTTTTTATCACGACATTTTTCATCATTAGGTTTCGTCCATACACAGTGTTCTGCTTCGTGTGTTAACGGTTTTCACAATTTCCACAATGTAACATATGGTTGTGTGTGAAAACTCCTTTTCCCACAGTTAACGTCTAATACACCATTTTACACGATCAAGTCATTTATTCGAGTTTAGAATTGATGTAAAAAATTATGGTTAACGTTTTAGAATGTTAAAATCAGTTATCCATTTGCAAATGTCTGCACCTCCGCGTTGTCTAGGTGTTATTGTGAAGGGTAGATCGTGAGCCTACCGTAAATTGCGTACAAAAATATATGCATTTATTTTAGAGTTAAGAGAATTGATGTTTTTCAATTGATATGGTCTTGTAAAACGAGTGTAAGCAGTACGAATGGTACACGTTTTACCGGTCTCCGACAACTTTCGTGACTTGACCGGTAAAAAGTGCCTACCGTTTTTAATGCTTAATATGCTATTTCCAACGTTGTATTTAGTCTTATGCGGCTTCGTTATTTTATCTGTTTTCATAGCAACTAGCAACAGATCGGTAAGTAAAAAAATAGTCCGGAAGGTATATTGTTGTGACTAAAAAACTAAAGATGGTTCAAACTCGTCTAAGCAGAGCTCGTTGGGCATATAGGTGCATTATCAAACGACTTATTATTAATATTCATTATTGAAGTTAAAGTCATGAAAAATGTCAGAATTATACAAAAACTGAGATACATGTTTGGGACGAATGACAAATTCAACCCTTATAAATATAAGTTACCTATTTACGTTTTGGATATCAGACATAATCAATCAAAGCCAATTCCATTAAATTTACTTAATCATTAGTCTGTGTATTACATAATAAAATAAATAATTCTCATTTTTCAGTAAGATAGAAATGTAATTTAAGCAATTAATACTAAATCCTTATAATCACATGAAATTAATGTAAAACGTAAATTGTATGTATTAGTTGCCATAACACAACATGAATACAAAATACATACAATAAAAATCTGGACGATGGACTTCGGCACAGCACTTTCTCGTATTAAGGAAACCAACTGTTGCCCGCAGCAATTCCTAACTCCGTATAACTTGCAATATAATAATTAATAAGATATACTTATCTACAAAATTATTTTTCTCTTATTCACCCTGTATATTTTTACATATTTGGATAGCATGAGAAATTAACTTTAAAATACTTTAGATTTGTTTTTAAAACAAATTATAATTTTTTTTTGTTATTTTCGGCAAAACCGGAAGGGCTAAAAATAATTCAATATAGCAGTTTGGTAGCCATGTATGTCTACTATGTAATCCCTTCATTTCAAGATTTCATTTTTATTAGAAACATAGTTATAAGGTTATTATAAGTTTTTGTTATGAACTTATTCGTTCATAACAAAAACTTGTAATAATTTAATATTAGTCAAGTTGCTTTGGTATGTGTGAACCCTTGCGATATTGCAGGCTCACATTCCATTAATATAAGTAATTTGATTGTAATCTCATTATGTTTAGAATTTACATCAGTCCTACATACATAAAGACAAAGTTTACATCGATTGGGGCTTAAACCTTGATGGCGCAGTTGGTTAGCGCGGTACTCTAGCAAAGTATAGGTCGTAGGTTCAAATCCTACTCGAGGTAAACTTTTTATTTATGTATTTAATAAAATTAATAATAATTTTTAGTTATAAGGGATTGAAATTTTTAAATTTTAAAGTTCCTAACTCCGGTCCTGGATAAGATAGGAATCTCATAAAGCTCAATATATTTTCGTTACATGTGACTATAAAATATGTAAATTAAAAGTTTATAGGCCAGTTACTATAACTTGCAAAATAGTAAGATATAATTACCTACGAAAATTATTTTTTTCTTATTCAACTTATATTTTGCAAATCACTGTATATTTTTACGTATTTCGATAGCATGAGAAATTAGCTGTAAAATACTTTAGATTTGTTTTTGAAACTTTGATATAAAATATTAGAAAAATTTAAAAAATAATTATTTTTGTTATTTTCAGTAAAACTATTTCATCTATATAATCCCTTAATTCCAAGTTTTAATATTTATCAGAAGCATAGTTATTATATTTTCGTTATATGTTACTTATAAAATACGTAAATTAAAGAAAAAGTACCAGAGCGTTTTAGAGAAAATCAATTTTGAAAAAAAGGACAATTTTAACCCCGTAATTAAGGGCAACATTTTATTTTTTTCAAAACTATTTACAAACCGTTCGAAAGCATATAAGTACTTTTATTTACAAGTTGCGATTTTCAAATTACAAGTAGCTTTTATGGTTTCTTAGTGACAGCGGAAGCACTGAAATATACTAAAATTGCCATATTGACCGCCATTTCGAATTTAAAGTTTTAAAAAAAATGTTATTCGATCGGGGTTTAGGGTTACTAACTTTTCACCAAAGATAGACTTTCTGGCTCTGGTTTTGGAAATGCACCCCCAAAAAAACACCCTCATTTCGCCCCCCATTAACTGATTTTTCCGAAAAGCCGGATTTATACGTAACTTTAAGATACAGGGGCCCATGTCAAATCTCATTAAAATCACAGACGCACAGACATACACGAAAATTTTTTTCGCGAAACAGATGTTTTTCGACTCGGGGAACAACAAAACGTTGAAATCCGCGACAAAATTTGTTTTCAATATCAATACTTCCTTTTAGTATCGATAAAGTAAAACATTCAGTTATACATAAAATGTTATCTACATCCAATCCGTTTTCTAGCGAAAGAAATTAATCCAATTACAACTAGACTTTTGTAACAAACGTGTAAAAACCAAATCTGACATAAAGTAAATGAACTAGTTTTGTATAAAGAAAAAAAAACAATAAGACCAAAAACATTATTAAGAAAGTTTACTGATAAACTATATAATATTACCAAAATGTTAGCACCTTTGGATTTTTTTAATAATTATCTACGACAAAATGTTATCGGGGAGCATTAACATTGTAAAATAAATTTAATCTATTGCATTGCAAATGGAATGTTGGAATTCTACTCCACCGCATTTTTCCTTCTTAAGATTAAGTTGCTCACGGCATAGAGTACGCTGTTAGTTGATACAAACTATACTTCAAAATGTTAATAGTATTTTTTAATTAAAGTGCAAGGTGGGTTTCTATTTTAGTCCTTTTATAGCACTAAAATTAAAATTCAAAGACTAATATATATGAGGTATAATTTAAATAATTTGAATGAGTTAGTTTGATAGTCTAGAAGAACTCCTTGCACTTTTTTAGAATGATGTTCATCGTTCAATATTGGACTAATTGCTAATCAAATATAATTATTACCATTTTTTTAGGTTGAATTTCTGTTACAATGTATAGATACGTGAATAGGATCTTGAACAGAACATGTCATTTAGGTTGTAATATAAAACTGATCTGATTGAAAATAAAAACTCTGTACTGATTACCACGTGACAGTTATAGGCGTAGCAGGCGTCATGGCAGCGCCACCTGCAGCGCCCCGACGCCTGAAAAAGAATCGCCATGGCAACAACGAGGGGTGAGCTTTTTAAGAACGTAGGAGGGAATTACAACCAACGCCCTTTTTTACGCCATCTTTATATTTTGCTGATAATGTAAACTTTTGGAATGCAACTACATAAGTACAATACAAATAGAGAGTGGTATCGTTTTTTAAAGATCCACTTACAAAGGATTTTTAATTATGAAACCTCTCATACTGTCTGCAAATTTTATTCAGAAAAATACTGAATAACTACTTAAAGTGATGTAAAGAGCTTACGAGAGTACATTTTTCTTCGAAGTAACACTTTTTCTTCTTTTTTACAAATGATTTTACATTCATTATCGAAAAAAGTATTCTTTTCTTTTCCATCGCAAATTACATCATTTATTAGAAAGCTAATGAAACGAAAGTACCTCTGAGAGATTTAGCAAAGTATATACCTTCCTGTTATACTAATTATGAATCTTTTACTTCACTCTACTAGCAGCTTTCACTATAAGAGGGATTATTCTGAAAACGTTGATTAACAAAGAACGCTACGTTTCATAAATTGAAGTTGAAATAGCTTACAAGGGGACTTCATAAATTTCAATTATTCACTGGGTTTTTACACGATATTGCGAGTAAAAATATTTTTAAATTTAATCATTGAAAATCTTGCTTAATATTTTTATTACAGTGCCTAATTTAAATATATTAACTATCTATTATTTTTTTAGAAATGCTCTATTTGCATAATTAATGTAGATCCAAGTAATCTTACACCTGTGATAGTAAATAAAGAAAATAAATTTGTCGGAAAAATTTACAACTTAAAATTGTGTATTAAATAACAAAAAAGCTGTCACAGGCTGATATATTTTTAGTTAAAACAAAAATAATTTATTCGCGTTCACATTTATTTATTTAGACTAGCTGTATTTGAGCTTTTGCATTAATTTATTAGTGATTGTTGTGCTATTCGTTTGTAATCCTTACTTTAAATTTAGCATAATCAATACAAGTGGGTGTTTAATACGCTGTGTTTTACCATAGATATTTTTTGTGTGTGTTTTTGCAGTAATTTTTTAAGACTTGAACGTTTAATTCCTTACTGAAAACGACAGCTGCAATTGGTATAAATTTTGCAAATATTTTTTATTTTTGTAGGATTATCAATTTTTTTTTATTAAACCACCTGCCTTGCTGATGCAACTTAGCTTACATGAACAAAGTTTTAGTAAACACCAGGTGCTTGTGTTAATGGCATTTGTGCTTTTCTATAAATTTTTTTGCTTAAATGCAAAAAGTTTTGTTTTGCTTAGTTGAGGGCGTAATGTCTCATGTGAAACAAATTTTACGGTGTTATCATCTTTGAAGATGTAAAGAATATTTATGGTTAGATGTTAAGACTATGAGTTGGGCTTGGGTTTCTTTCAACAAATTCCTTTTGTCTTTTCCCGTCGCTTTGGGGCCTTCTGCCTACAGGGTAGTCCAAAATTCCACTGTAGGAAGATTATAGCATTATGTTAGGCGACTGAAGCGAACTGAATGTCGTGTGAGATACACAACCTTTAGAAGGACACAACTATACAGAATGTACGACTTGCATGTGATAGTATCTCACTCTATTTTTTTTAATGTAAAACCCTGCGTAATTTGTCTTTTACTTACACGCATTGTGAGTGACCCTTAATAAGCATAATTTTAGTACTTGACACGTTAGTTCTTCTGTAAACGATAAAAACGTAAAATCTTATGGATTTACACAGGTAACTTGAAAAGTACCAACTTTAGCAAGCATTTTCTCAGTTTTGTTTCAAATGAAAACATAGTGTATTATTTTGTTTTTTCGTGCACGTCCTATGAATGATTGTTTATAACCGTAAATTTGACGTCTACCGCTTAGTTGTTTTGTAAACGTAAAAAAAACGAAAATTTCAACGATTTGCAAAGGTAACGAAAAAATGCATAGAACTAGCTATCATTTTTCACAAACATAATTACACTCTGCGACATAAAAAATGCAACACCAAGGTGGCGTTGGAATTTTTGGACCAAACTTCACAAAAATGTTTAACTAGTCAAATGTAGTAAATGATTAAAATTTCATTCAAAATAATCCAGTAGCTATGAAAAATTTGACATTTTACCTGTTGTAACAATCGAAATTATCGTGTGTGTTTCTTGAGAGATTAGTCGATTTCGATACTGTATTCGGTTGCAACTCTTTTGCATTTGTGTTCTTCTTTGCGTTTTGAGGCTGAGCGAATTCGACAGAGGTCTTTCATGAAGGTGGTTTTTCATTCAGCGAAATTGCTAGTCGCCTTAACCGTAATCAATCCCCTGTAGTACGGTGTTATCAAGCATGGTCTAGAGAAGGCCAATAACATCGTAGAAGAGGAAGTGGACGGCCAAGACAGATAAATGTGGTCCAGGACCGATATCTCCGATTAATGGCATTAAGAGACCGATTCTCGAGTACAAGATCAATAGCCAATCAATGGTTTGGAAACGAAGGAGTCCTGTAACCCTACGTACAGCTTACTGTCGAATTAGGCTTGCAATCCTATCGCCCACATCTTGTGCTTCCGCTGACGGCTCGTCATCGACAGCACCGTTTGGAGTGGTGTACCTTGCGACTGGATTGGCTGGTTGAATGGAATAGGGTGGTCTTCAGTGACGAATCCCGATTCTGCTTGGGTATGCACGATGGTCGCATGAGGGTCAGACGTAGACATGGAGAACGTCGCAATGTGCAGTTTTCTGTTGAGCGGCATGTGCACCACACCGTGTGGGTTATGATGTTGGGTGCTATTGTTTATGGAAGCAGGTCTCAGTTGGTTTTCATCCGAGGCAATATGAATTCCCATCGATATGTTGATGAAGTGGTAGAACCCCATAACAATCCATTCCTCCAGGAGCTGGTGGACCCGATTTTCCAACAGGATAATGACCGTCTCCACATTGTATGGAGCGCTTCCAAGAGGCTAACGACAATATCTTGCCGTGGCCACGTAGATCTCCCGACCTTTCGCCCATCGAACATGTGTGGAACATGATGGGTGGAAGACTCAAGCAATTAGACAATCCTCCACAGACACCAGAAGCTCTCCAGCATGAATTACAGATTGCCTGGGATGCAATACCTCAGGAAGAAATAACTAATACAGGTGGTCCAACACATTAAGCTTTTATCCGTTTATGTTGCAAGACCTAAATAGCAATCCAGGTCTTAGGAGGTCTATTCTTTTACCGATGCATCCTCATTTAAAAGCAACAACCATTTGAATCGGCATAATTACCATTATTATACCACTGAAAGTGCTCTCTGGCTGCAAAAAGTGGACAATCAGAACCAATTGTAGATGTGCGAGATGGGACCTAGGAATTGGAATGTATTTTTTTAATTGGCGTTTGGGCGGAGAATTTAAATGAAAAAAATATGTAGCTTTAGATATTTGGAATGAAATATTTTTTCAAGACGATGGTTCGACAACACATTCGTCTCGTACAATTACACTCAATAATACGCATCATGACCTGCAATATTTACTAATTTTACTGTGATGGGCTATTTTCTTCAGTGATCCATTAAAAGCATAGTGTTTAAATGAGAAATTGGAAACATGAGAGTACGTAAAACAACAACATATTAGAGTGCAACTCATGGCATTTTAGTACGAACGAGAGTAGACTTCAGACACAGAGTAAAGAAATGTGTAGGAGTTGGAGGACTAACTTTCGAAAAAATACAAGGCGGTTTATTTGACAAAACTGACAAAAACGCATATCAAAGAATTCAACATTGGAAATTTATTATATATATATATATATATATATATATATATATATATATATATATGTACCGGGTGCCCGGAAATAGCATATACCTAAAGAAGGAGGTGATTCTACTATGAACTTATATGCCCAGACGTACCGTTTTCAATATACAGGGGGTCAAAGTTGAATTTTTTTTTCAGTTTTTGGACAATATCTCGTGAACCGTTTGAGATATGATGTTCATACACAATTTGTGCTCATTAAGTCCCTTGTTTGCCTAAAATAAAGTTTTTTTGAAAATTCAGTGGCGTGGATTTTGGGTATTTTGAGGGTTTCAATCTCCCTACTTTCTACGCCATTGAAATAAATGCAATTTCAAGGAGCGCGTTAGAACCGCCCTTATTTTCTCTATCAAAAAGGTACTCTTTGTTAACAGCTCTAAAGTTGATCATTTCCGCATTTTATGAGAAAAAATCCATAATTGTAAGAATAATTTTTTTAACAATTTATTAACAGTAGGTACAACATTTAGAGAAAACTGAAAGTATACAAATACAAATAACTACTAATTGAGTGAAAAACATTCTAATGTATTTAAGTGAACGAAGCCCACGTAGAATACTTGCACCATTTGTTTTTCATTCAATAAGTAGTAATTTGGAATTTATTACTTGCATTCTTTCCAAAATATTATGCCTACTGTTAATAAATTGTTAATGAAAATCATTCTTAAAAATAATGTTTTCTCTCATTGAATGCCATTTTTCTCGGAAACAATTGAGTTTAGAGCTATCTGCCAAGAGCACCTTTTTGGTGTAGAAGACATGGCCGGTTCTAAGGCGCTTCTTAGAATTACATTTAATTCTGTGGCGTAGAAATTAGGGGGGTTGAAACCCTCAAAATACGCCACTAAATTTTTAAAAACCTTCATTTTACAGCGAAAACAAGTGACTTAATGAGCACAAATTGTGTATAAGAGCTGAACATCATATCTCATACGGTTCTCGACATATTTTCCAAAAACTGAAAAAAAAATTCAACTTTGACCCCCTGTATATCGAAAACGGTTACACCCCGGTTCAGCGGTTACCGATTCAGCGGTCCCCGTTTTAGCGGTCCCGTTTCAGCAGACCCTGTTTCAGCGGAGACCCGTTACAGCGGTTCCCATTTTAGCGGTAACCCGCTTCAGCGGCCCGCGTTTCGGCGGTATACCTTTTCCGCAGCCCCTTTGCACTATTTGGTAAGGGTGAAAGGATAGAGAGCTCACCATTTCAATTTTTTTTTTCCAAAATTATGTTTTTCTCGTTATCCATAATTTACTTTAAGGTAGTGAATAGATACATAGCGCTTGGAATTGTTGATTTTTTAAGGACGCGGCTGATCCCATCAAAAAGTTGATCTCAATCAATTCATTATTAGCAATTTGAAAATATTAAAATGTGAACTATTAATTAAAATGAATTTATTCATATCGAATATAACAATGTGACAACAGTATTTTATATTATTTTTTTCTGAACAACCAAAGTACTTAATAAGTTAATTCATTTTTTGGTCGACGTTATGCTAACGCAACTAGGTCCATTTTCCTGCTAAAACGGGGTCCGCTAGAACAGGGACCGCTGAAACGGGGCACAGTCGAAACGGGAACTGCTGAAACGGGACAGCTGAAACGGGGACCGCTGAATAGGGGGCCGCTGAAGAGGGGTTATGCCATTGAAAACGGTACGTCTGAGCATATAAGTTCATAGGAAAAAAAAGTCTTATTTTTTCAAGTAGAATCACATCCTTCTCTAGGTACATGCTATTTCCGGGCACCCTGTATATATATATATATATATATATATATATATATATATATATATATATATATATATAATTACATTCACAAAATCCATGCATTAACCCTAGGATTCATATAATGTTTTTTTTACGAAAAATCTAGTCTTTAGCACAATTTTTAGGATAGCTGTGCCAGTAGTTAAGCTTTGCATTTTTTATGTTTGCAAAAAAAAAGCATTATAACAGTTGAAAATATAGGCATAAATACCATAGTAAGTACCATGACGAATAAGAAGCAACAAAATTATATAAGGTGTCCCATTTCAAATTAGGACAAGATACTGCCGCAGGAAAGTTGAACACTCTGTGTAATACAAAATATTTTTAGATTGTGCCCAGGTGTTCAATTTTTTGTGTTTCTATCTCATGACTTACAGCTATAATCTTGTTTACTAGATCCGAATCTTAAATCACCCTGTATTTGTTCCCTTCTTGAAAACGTTTTTCTTTCCCATTTAATGAAAACTTTCATGTTTATTCTATTCTATTCTAAAAAAGCCCTGCTGCTAATCACAAAGGCTTATCTATGTTAATTAATATTTTGGCAGCTTTGTATGTTAGAAAGATGTTTGTTTTTGTACGCTCTCTCTGTTTGTTGCTTACATCAGTTACTTACTTTTTAGTAGTTGCAGTTTTCTTTAGCCCTTGATTTCTCTAGCTATCTTTCTTATCACGGTTATGAGGAGGAGTAGTATTTCTCCTGGTACTTCTATGCCTACGTCTCACTCGAACCGATCGCAAGACTTCTATTTTTGCTTTTTCTCTTGGTTCATTCATCTTCCTCGTGTCTTTCAAGTACAACTTACTCTCCATCTAGTATAGTGTCATTCTTACATCTCTTATCCTGCTTCTTTCGCGTTTTCCATGATCAAAAACCAATAGTCCGGATTTTGTTCCTACTCGCTATTTATTACTTTTGTACAATTAGGCTTTCTACTTACTTTCCAACACATTTTTTGGGTGTTACTCCGTCATTTCAATTAAACCATTCGCATGTTATCCCAAGATTATTAAACCTCGTTTTTTCTTCTTGTGGATTTGTTCAAAACTCGTCTTCGGTTTTTTTTTAGCAATTTCACTTATTAGGTCAGTATATTGGTTAATGTTTACCTCTTTTCCTATACGCTCTGTAATATTAGTTATTCTTTCTTTACACATTCATTTATAAATCATGTTCATACAATTATTACATACAGAACTTTTATTAATTTTATTCATGATATTATTCTGTACTTTTTAAGTTTCTATTACTAGTTCCTGTTCTCGTTCACGAGTCATATTTCAAATCCTTAATTTCCAATCTGCTCTGCCACTGAACCCTTCTAATTGTTATCCGATGGCATTGGCAAGGATATCATCTTATAAAACTCCCTTTATATAATAATTCTGTATTTGTGCATGCGGTTGAACACTCCCTTACTAGGTCCTCCTTCTCCTGGTACAAATCCAATTTAGCCTTCCTTCTTTTAGCTTACGTTCTGTTTATTAGTTAGTATTGCGCCCGGTTCCGTTTTTTTATTCTGCGTTGATCTTTGAATCTTCTTAGCTTCGACTTATTTTTGAGTGTTTATTGTGTAAATCCGTGTAACTGTAACACGTATCACACAACATTAATAACACCAAACGCGTTGCAATAATTGAAATATCACCATACATAGTCGGCTGCAGATGATGATAGTAACGATTGAGTTTATTAGTGAAAAATACTGCATTTACTTTTGCTTTGCCGTTGCACATCCTCAATAAATAGTATTTGTTATATATGTTGCCGTTTTTCTTTGCTTTTTCTATAATTCTTTTATAAGCGCAATTTTTAGCATCACTCTTACTAGATTGAATTCAAACATTTTGCGTATTATTGCAAGCTTTGATATTATGAACAATCTTGATCAATGTGTGCTTTTTTATATCATTCTGACGTTAGTAAAATTTGTTTAAGCTATTATTTATTAACATATCATTATCTTGAGAGAGAAAAAGATGAAAGTGTGTTTCTTTGGTTGTTCATTCTTGAACTATATTATTTATGAAAGTATCTACACATATGAATGAAGGTGAGTTTTTTGGTCAGTTGGCCAAAACTGTACCGTACCATCGACCGACGTCCTATCGAAGATGTACTCGTCGCCGAAATTCCACTTGCCATGTTTAGACTCGACTATTTACCCCATTATTCAACCATACCGAGCGAATTGGCTCTGTGGTAACACAGTCTGCTTAGCATTCGGGAGGTAATAAGTTCGATCCCTGTGACGGTCTTTTTCCTTTCCGGAGTTTTAATCATATACATATATAGTGACATAATCACTGCGAATACGCACCTCATATGCGGCTATTTAGACGAATGCTGGGCTAGTATCTGCCCTTCGGAACTTTAACTCCATTCCTTCCGATTCTGTCCTGAGCTCACCCATCCTTAATCCAAAGGGAAGGGAATGAAACACATTGCTCCCTTTTAGCTTTCCATACATTGCGTAGACTTAACGACTAATAAGATGCGACAAAAATACGTTCATGTGAAGGGATGTATGAACGGGGTATTTAAGTACTCATTATTCGGATGGGTGTGTATGTGCGTGTGCGTGCGTGCGTGTGTGAGTACGTGAGTGAGTGTGAGGGTGCGTGCGAGATTGCGTGCGTGCGTGCGTGGGAGTGTGTATGTGTGTGGACGTGTGTTAGTATCTACGAGAACTCCAGAACGAAAATACCTACGGACTTAGAACATTGTATTTAAGCTTGTTTTCATTTGGCTTAGAGCTGATTAGGTTTTGGAAGACATCCAGCGGCGGAGAGGGTGGTCTATAAGGGGAAGTTTTTGTTTTTTATCAGATATTTTTAAAAAATCTTCATATTTCAAAGATATAAAAATACCTAGATATAGACCTTAAATATATTCATTACGTTCTATGCAATTTTTTCATTATCTGAATAACGATTAATTTTATAAGAAAAAGTGTAGACGTATTTTTTAAAGAAAATTTAATTTTCTTTATAAAGTTTTTTAATGTAAAGCGAAATAAATGTAAAAATTAAATAAATTGAAAATGCTGATGCTGTATTATCGATACCTTGATAGAAGCGTGCGGTTTTGGAATTTTTTTACGTTAACATGTATTTATGTCTATGATTCTCTATCTGACATGAAGTTTTAAACGTCATTCTGACACAGATGATTGTTTCTGTTTTTACAATGTTGCCTGTTTTCGTTTTAAATGTATAAAAAGAGGTTGCATAGATATCCTAAAAAAATTGAAATTAAAATTATTTCATTTCTTTTAATTTAAGTTAGCATGTAGATGTCTATTAATCTCTTTCTGTTTGACATAGATTATTGTTTTTGCGTTTACAATGTTGCCTATTTTTGTAATGAACTCCTTATAAAAGAGGTTGCATAATTATCCTTAAAAAAATATTAAAATTATTTCTTTTCTCTTAATTTCTATTTTGTAGGTTGGAAGGTCGTGTGGTGTTCCACACCTGATATTTGTTATTTGCATTAACTTTTACTAACTAATACTTTCACTTGTGCCATATGAATAGTCCTTCTATAGACTGACAAAAGTATTAAGTACTATGAGTACTGAGCATGCGCGGCATAGCCGCGGCAAAGCGCACAGCGAATCGGTCGTGAAGAAACGTTACATCCCCGTGCAACTGTGTGAAAATGATTATGCACATGCGTATGAGTGTACGTGTACATACAGTCACGATATATTTACACATAAGCATGGCGCTGATGAAATGTTATAATTATAGGTATTTCTGACATAGCTCACCTCTCTAAACTTTTGGTTAACAACGGTTCACAAATTAATTTATTTTATTGAAGGCACTGAAGTACCTCCTGTGAATATTAACAAAACTAAAATATACAGATTATTTTTAAAAATAATCTAATTTGACTAGTTTTGTTAACAATAATGTATAAGCTATAAGAAAAAATATCCTTTAACTACCTTGTGAAAAAGTTTCTCGGAGGGTAAGAAATCACCTCTAAATGTTTATGTGAATACCCGGAAACTTTAGATCAATAAGTATACAGAGCATACTTTTATACAGTATAATTCAGTTACTATTTTTTAACAATATATAAGTAACCCAGTTCAAGTACTGGCCACATCAGGTGTGTAAAGCAAAATCTTATTTAGTATGCGATGTTTTGTTTGTTTTAAAAGCTGTGGTACTACATTTTGTTATAATTTTGACTTTTTTCCGTAGATTCGCTACACAATAGAAAACTGGATAGCTAATAAGTAATTATAAAGAAGAAATATGTTTATAAATGTATATACCTATAATAATGTTTATTAATGTCAATCACAGGCTGTGATATGAATTGTATAATTGAATTTCAATCACATTGACACATTTTCAACATCTTGAATTTTCCATGTATTATATACTAGTTAAAAGTTTGTTGGCCTTTTGTAACTTAAGAATGTGTAGAAGAAAAAAATGAACAATAATTTATTTACATAATTAGAACCTACATAAAAATTTTTATATTAGCGAGTTTTCGAGAAAACGCAATTTACATTTTACATTTATAAACGGAAGACATATTCCGATGAAAATTGAGATAAATACGATTTGACGATGAAGTTGATAGAGTTTTAGTATCTCATCATGTCGCATCATCCTCGTAAACTTCTCGAAATTCCATTCGTCGATATTATGTAACAGAAATTAGATTTGTATAAGGAGATGAATTTTCGTTTCGTAAACGAATGTCATTATGTATTCAATTTAAATGTGGAGATTAAGTTAAATATATAAATTAAAGTGTACGATAAAAATAAATTAAAAAAAATTACTATGTATACAAAAGTGCAAACCCGCCTACTATTAATAATCTTCATAAATTAATTAATCGTTTGGGTACGATGGTTTTGTAAAAAAAATTACTCGCGCCGTTAGCATAAAACATTACCAGGGGGAATTGAAAAAATGAAATTAAAAAGATGTATTAATTGGATAATGAAGATGAGAATATGGCAGTCAATTAGTGAGATGTAATATTTACTGGGGTCAAAAGTTAACCATTATTAGATTTTCTTTAATGCTTTTAGCTTGGATGCTGAATCTTTATTTTCTCTTAATTAGAATCTCAAGTTTGCTGCAAAGGCAGGCTACGGTAAGCTCTTATTGACATTTCGCTTGAAATAAAAGAAATAAAGCCTGCATCCACTTCCAATTGACAAAAACTTCTAAAACCAAAAGAACAGAGATTGGAATTTTTTTAAGACATACCATTCATCGGATGTTTGTACTTTAAGACAAATAGGGAAATTATATGATTTTTAATTTGAATGAAATTGATTGAAAATTCATTAAAAACCTTTCAGGATAATTTGCCTTTCATAAATGTAATATAATACAAAATTTTGCAAATGGTTAATTTGCATTTGTAATTGCCGAGGGGTTTCTTTTAAAAACAAATTGAAAAAGTATTCGATGTACACGTTAGAAACCTTATGAAAGCGAAGTTGGAAGTAGAAAAAGCACGACTCACGGCGTTTTCATAATTAAAGTTTGGGCTGATTAAAAAAGTTGAAGTAACTTTCGGTATAAGATCATTATAGGAGAACGTGGGTGGGGTGGCTGTGTAAATAAGAAACCCTCAAAGGGTACAGAAATTGAAAAATGGCGACATGGGGGAATATTAAAGAGTTCTGTCACGAAAGATAGGGTTGAAAATTGAAACGAATAAGAAGGTAAATGACTTGATAATTAATCATTATTCATCATTAAGAAAAAAATGAGGTTGAAGTGCTTGCTAATGAATGACAAAATGTCGTAACTTTGATTGTAGGTCAAAATTCATAATTCCCGTTTCCGTTAAATTATGAGCCCTTTTTCGTTTATCACATTGTCGCAATATACGTAAATGCCTGTCCAAGAAGCGCATTTGGACAATTCCGTTTAAGAACATACACGATCTTATAATTATCTCAAGCACGTATTAAACAGTTGGTAATAATAATTGAAACGTAACAGACGAGTTTTAATCGCCTTGTCAATTTTATATCTTTTAAATTTTTATGCATCTAATTATGTTAAACCACCCCCTCGCAACGGGCACGTTATTTGCACGCATTTTTTCGTTTTTCCCCCTCGAGTTGTTTTGTGAATATCCTGGCTGGTCGCAAGGCGAACTGCCGGAGCCAATCGTACCTCGTTTCCGGAATCGCGAGGGTTCTTGAGTGTCCCGCACCCCTAGATAGCCCACTACGTTCATCGATCCGTGCCCAGTACGGCTCGATTATATTTGTCATATTAGTTAGCAATTTAAATATATTACTTGTTTTCGCGTGGCTTCAAGATATAAATCGTAAGCGTATCGCTTGGAAATCGCTCGAGTTAAAGCAAGCAAGGCAAAGCGGTCGCAACCCTCATTTCGTTTACTACTAAAACCACTGCTTTTCCCCGATCGATAATACTAATCATTACAACCCTTTACTGGCTACGACCAAGTTTAATTGAGAATATAAATGCGGCGTGTACCAAATAAACGCCCGAATTCCACTTCTAACTATAACTTTACCACCTTCTTAATACTGCTTTACTATAACTTTCACGAACTTCATTAATTAATGTAAACTTACATAGATAAAAACTGTATAATTTCAATATTAATTAAGTGTGTAGTTACAATTAATAATTACATTTATTTCATTTGTAAAATGATGTTAATGGTTATTTTTTGTACATTTCAATAGTTGTTTATATTTAAATAGATAGTTAATTAAAATGTTTATCAAATAAAAGCGTTTAGTACACGATATTAAATGACACAATTAATGTTTCAATTACATTAAGAAGCCTATTAAAAATCAAGCAAATAAAGTTTCATTTAAAGCAATTATCCAAAAAATGATGAGAATATATTTGCATGATTATAGTCAACACCAATTTTCTTAAAATGTGATAAAATAATGCAAAAAATTAAAACGAAATTTAAATTAGTTATACCTAATAGATGCAGCTTAAGACTGTAACATGTAAAGCTAATAACTTTTTTTTTAACCAAAAAGGTCAGGTTATCAAACAAGAATTGAAAGACGTGAGCCTTTGAATGTGACTCTAGTTGACTGAATTTTTCCAGCTTATGACGATTAGTAGAGATATTAAACATTTGAGTTCAAGAATATTTATCTAAGTTATGTGATTTTGTAATTTACTTTTTAAACACACCTTTTTAAAAAATAAGGCGTAGATGGAAATTAAAAGAAATGAAATAATTTTAATACCAACATTTTTTTTAATAAACCCATTACGAAAATAGGCAACATTGTAAAAAAAAATAATCATCTATGTTACGTAGACATTTAAAACTTCATGTCAGATCACTGAACTGTCAGTTCAGTGTGTCAGATAGAGGTTAATAGACATCTAGAAGCTTGCTTAAAAAAAATTCCAAAGCCGCCCGCTTCTATTAAAAGATCGGTATGTTTTTTCAATCATATTTATTTAATTTTTACACTTATTTCGCTTTATACTAAGAAACTTTATGAAGAAAAATTATGTAAAATTAAATTTTCATTAAAACATATGTCTGGATATTTTCTTATAAAATTAATCATTATTCAAATATTAAAAAAAGTTTAACTAACACTTAAATTCTACCTTAGGAATGTTTTTGCTGCTAATTTACGCGTCATATCAAAATTGAATAGAACATAATTAATCTAAATGATTAAGATCTATATATCGGTATTTTATATCCTTGAAATATACAGCTGTTTTAGAAATTTTTGATAAAAATAAAAAGCAGCTATTAATAAACCCCTATCTCCGCCTCTGAATTTCTCCCAAAATCCAATCAGCTCCAGGACAAATAAAAACAAGCTAAAATAAAAAATTTTAAGTACGTACGTGTTTTCGTTCTGGAGTTGGGTATTATTAACATACATCCACACGCACACAAAAATGTGCACGAGGTCAGGATGGAATTCCAAGTACATTTCTAATCTTATTTTTCTTCTTCGTAGCCACCTTTACATCCAGTGTCGGATATAAGCTTCCCCTCTCATTCTCCATTTACCCCGGTTTTGTATTTCTCTTGTCCACGTGAGCTCGGCCATATGCTTTAGGTCGCCTTTCCACCTGGTCTGAGCTATGCTGCTTGCCCTTTTTCTCAGCCGGGGTCTCCATTCTTGTATCTTATTGTTCCTTCGGTCATCAGACTGCTGCATGGTATGTCCGTCCCATCTCCATTTTAGGATTGCTATGTATTCTTTTACATCGATTATTTTTGTATTCTTTCTAATGTTTTCATTCTGTATCCTTTATCCTTATATTTAACATCTGACGCTCCATTGCCCTTTGCGTTTTGCCTAATTTATCCATTATCCCCTTAGTCAGTGTCCAAGTTTGTGCTGCGTATGTAAGAACAGGTAAAATACATTGATTATATACACCTTTTCCTGGTCTTAGAGGAATTTTCTTGTTAGAATATTTCTTTGCTTCCCAAATGCCGGCAGTAGAAACGGAGCACCTCAACCTTCACTTTTGACCCTGAAGCCCATGTGGGGGACGTATTTTAACCTTGAGACTGACCTCGGGGTTGACCTCGTGCGTGATCTTAGAGCAGGTCTTGAGCGGAAAAAAGTCGAGTTCTCGGGTCTGAGCCTCCTGATTTGAATTTGTATTCTATTCTATTGTAATAAGAGGCCCTAGTCTCGTAAGATAGGTATAGATAGCGTAAGATAAATCTAAAAATTAAATATGAATGAAAATGGTTAAACTGTATTACTGATATCTTATAGAAGCAGATGGCTTTGGTATTTTTTAAAAAGTATATGTCTATTTCTATCCATCTAACATGAAGTTTAAATGTCATTCTGACATGGATACATGTTTTTCTTTTACAGCGTGATTTATTTTTCGTACTGACTTTATTATAAAAGAGATGGCATGATTATCCTAAAAATGTTATTAAAATTATTACAGCTAGCGTAAGGTAAGACTAAAATTAAATATGAGTGAAAATGGTTAAACTGTATTATCGATATCTTACAGAAGTAGATGATATTCTCTATAGTTAACAAGTATTTATGTCTATTAATCTCTATCTAACATGAAGTCTAAATGTCATTCTGACGTGGATAACTGTTTTTGTTTTAAAGCGTGATTTTATTTTTCGTAATGAATTATAAAATAGACTGTATAATTATTTCAAACTCCCATGTCGGTTTTTTTTTCGTACAGATCGGTGTCCCTGCAGTTTAAGACATTCGCACTCATAAAAATCTCTTTTGAAATCATTGCAGATCATTTTTTAGAGTGTATAACTTAAAATATACGAATCTATGTATCCCTATTTCCCTGATAAACTATAGATTCGTTAAAGTAATATTGTCTATAATTGTACATACTTTAAATGATTTCACTTCGATGTCTGCCTTCAATGATATTGTGTGTATACTCGTACAAGAAATTACTTTAAATGACTTCACCTTAAGAATGTAAAATTTTACCTATATGGTAAAAACTGTTTTTATAGAATGCAATTATTAAATAGTTATACAGCTTCATTAATATGAATAGGAAGGTAACAATCACCCATAGACATCGTGTTAAATTAATGTGTTTACAAATATTTTTAAAATTTTGCTGTTGCATACACTTATTTTTAAAAGCGACGCCATCTAGTCGTGTAGTGTTAAACTTTCTGTAATAGAAGTTGATCGTGCTCGTCTTCTCGTTTCTCTGTCTCTCACGTTTCTCCGTCTCCCTCTCTCCTTTATCTCTCTCCTTTTCTCCCCTCCCTCACCCTCTTCCTCCTCCTCTCTCTCCTCTCACCTCTCCTCCCTCTCCCTCTCTTCCCTCTCTCCCAAATCTTAACTCTCACTCTCTATCCTCTCAATCCCTTCTCCCTCTCTCTCTCTTTCTCTCTCTCTCTCTCATTCTCTTACTATCTCTCTCTCTCTGTCCTCTCTCTCTCTCTCTCTCTCCTCTCCTCTCTCTCTCTCTCCTCTCTCTCTCTCTTCTCCTCTCTTCTCTCCTCTCTCTCTCTCTCTCTCTCTCTCTCTCTCTCTCTCTCTCTCTCCTCTCTCTCTCTCTCTCTCTCTCTCCTCTCTCCTCTCTCTCTCTCTCTCTCTCTCTCTCTCTCTCTCTCTCTCTCTCTCTCTCTCTCTCTCTCTCTCTCTCTCTCTCTCTCTCTCTCTCTCTCTCTCTCTCTCTCTCTCTCTCTTTCTCTCTCTCTTCTTCTCTCTCTCTTCTCTCTTCTTCTCGTTTGTCTTCTCATCTCTGGTCTAATTATCGCACCATTTGGTAGGTCAATACTCTCATTAGTTATTATTCTTCTCGCGTTAGCTATTTCGTCTTTCAATTTTCCGTTCTTTCGGTGTTCTCGTTTCTTTTTCCGTTTTCTTCTCTTTTCCCTCTATTTGCGTTTTCATTCTCGCTCTGTTTTTCGTTTTGCTCATCTCTTCCTTCTCGTTTTCGCGTTTTTTCATTCTTCGCTTTGTTTTTCTGTTCCATTTTCGCCTCTCTTCGTTTGCATTTTTCGCTCTGTGTTTCCTTTGGTCTGTTCGTTTGCATGTTCCGTTTGTTCTTCTTTTGCGTGTTTTCGCTTTGTGTTTCTTCTTCGGTTAGCATGTTTTCGTCATGTTTTCGCGTTAACGTTTTCTGTTTTCGCTTTTTCGCGTTTGTGTGTTTTCGCGTTTGTGTGTTCGCATGTTTTCGCGCTAGCGTATTTGCGTGTTTGCAAGTTTTCGCGTTTGTGTGTTTCGGTGTTTTTGCGTTTGCATATTTTCGCGTTAACATGCTTACATGTTTTCGCGTTTGTGTGTTTGCATGTTTTCGCGTTATAGTGTTTTCGTGTTCGCATGTTTTCGCGCTAGCGTACTTTCGTGTTTGCATGTTTTCGCATTTGTGTGTTTTCGCGTTTGTGTGATTCCGTGTTTGTGCGTTTGCATGTTTTCGCGATTGTGTATTTTCGTGTTTGCGTGTTTTCGCGTTTCTGTGCTTTTGCGTCGTTCTTCGCGTTGCTGTTTTCGGTTTCGCATGTTTTCGCGTTACGCTGTTTGCTCCTGTTCCTTCGCGTTCTGCGTGTTCGCATGTTTTCGCGCTGTTTTGCTGTTTGCATGTTTTCGCTTTGTGTGTTTCGGTTTTTTTGCGTTTGCATATTTTCGCGTTTGTTGTTTTCTTTGTGTTTGCATGTTTTCGCGTTATGTGTTTTCGTGTTCGCATGTTTTCGCGCAGCTTCGTGTTTGCAGTTTTCGCTTTGTGTGTTTTGCGTTTCGCCTGTATTCGTGTTTGTGCGTTTCATGTTTTCGCGTTTGTTTTTCGTGTTCTGCGTAGCTTTTCGCTTTGTGTTTGCGTGTTTTCGCGTTAGCGTGTTTTCGAGTTTGCGTGTTTTCGCGTTAACGTGTTTGCATGTTTCCGCGTTTGTATGTTTTCGCGTTTGTGTGATTCCGTGTTTGTGCGTTTGCATGTTTTCGCGATTGTGTATTTTCGTGTTTGCGTGTTTTCGCGTTTGTGTTTGCGTGTTTTCGCGTTAGCGTGTTCTTGCGTTCCGTTCTGTTCTTTCGCGTTTGTGTTTTCGCGTTCTGTTTCCTGTTGTCGTTTGCATGTTTTCGCGGTTGTGTATTTTCGGGTTTGCGTGTTTTTGCATTTGTGTGTTTCACGTTAGCGTGTTTTCGTGTTTGTGTGTTTTCGCATTAACGTGTTTGCGTGTTTTCGCGATTGTCTGTTTTCGTGTTTGAATGTTTTTGCATTAGCATATTTTGGTGTTTGCATGTTTTCGCGTTTCTGTGTTTTAGCGTTTGCTTGTGTCGGTGTTTGTGCGTTTGCATGTTTTCCTGTTTGTGTATTTTCGTATTTGCATGTTTTCTTGTTTGTATTTGCATGTTTTCGCGTTAGCGTGTTTTCGTGGTTGCATGATTTTGCGTTAGCGAATTTTCGTGTTTGCATGTTTCCGCGTTTGTGTGTTTTAGCGGTTGTGTGTGTCGGTGTTTGTGCGTTTGCACGTTTTCGCGTTTGTATGTTTTCATGTTTGTGTGTTTGCATGTTTTCGTGTTAGCGTGTTTCCGTGTTTGCATGTTTTCGCGTTAGCGTGTTTTCGTGTATTCGTGTTTTCGTATTTGTGTGTTTGCATGGTTTCGTGATGTATCCGTGTTTGCATATTTTCGCGTTTGCGTATTTTCGTGTTTGTGCTTGTGCTCGTGCTTGTGCTTGTGCTTGTGCTTGTTCTTGTACTTGTGCTTGTGCTTGCGCTTGTGGTTGTACTTGTACTTATGCTTGTGCTTGTGCTTGTGCTTGTGCTTGTGCTTGTGCTTGTGCTTGTGCTTGTGCTTCTTGTGCTTGTGCTTGTCTTGTGCTTGTGCTTTGCCTTGTGGTTGTCTTGTGCTTTGCTTGTGCTTGTGCTTGTGCTTGTGCTTGTGCTTTGTGCTTGTGCTTGTGCTTGTGCTTGTGCTTGTGCTTGTGCTTGTGCTTGTGCTTGTGCTTGTGCTTGTGCTTGTGCTTGTGCTTGTGCTTGTGCTTGTGCTTGTGCTTGTGCTTGTGCTTGTGCTTGTGCTTATGCTTGTGCTTGTGCTTGTGCTTGTGCTTGTGCTTGTGCTTGTGCTTGTGCTTGTGCTTGTGCTTGTGCTTGTGCTTGTGCTTGTGCTTGTGCTTGTGCTTGTGCTTGTGCTTGTGCTTGTGCTTGTGCTTCGGGAGTCGAGAAGTGGTGTTCTCAATAATTATATCCTGGTTAGTGCTATTCGTACCTATATAATTATATCCGTCATTATATTTACTTAGATTTCTCATATCGCAAAAAAATCCGACTGCTATAACCCAAAAATGTTACTCACAATGCACCTGTCTCGAGTAAATTTTCTCACTACACGTGTATGCATAGTGTACGATCCCTGTTTCTGTAACCACGCTCTAATATTTTCTCTATGGGCATGTTTATAAATCTAATCTCCTTTTTGACAGAGGTGTTTCTTCTGCTAAGGTGTAAAACTGTCTTACGTGATTGTATGACAACCGTTATCTGTAAAAACTCGAAAATTAAGAAATAGTATTCTATTAAGCAGCCAGCATACCTAACTCGATTATAAAATCTAAGGCTCTTTCTCACAGAGGTGTTTCTGATAAGACAAACGAACAGACCTTGTATGTATATAAGATAGAGGCGAATTCTAGCTTAAAGGTGAATCAGACTCAGATAATCAATATAAATTGAACAATAATTAGAAAATTAATTATAAAAATTGAAAGTTTATTTCGTTGCATACATCACGATATTGAAGATCCTCTCTGCGCATGAGAAAACGTACGACTGGCTCGAAATTGGATAAATATAATATAAATTCAAGAAGATGAATGCGGTACATCTTCTGAGAACGAGGAAGAAGGTTTGAAAGCGTGTGTAGTATTCCCTGGGTCGTACTAAAAACAGCTAATTTAATAATAATCTCACATCTATGTAATAATGGTGGCCGATAAACGGTACATATTATCCTTTGAGTGTATTCAAAGTATAACCATCATCGAATGAGCATTATTATTATTATGAACCAGCATCAGGGATATTAGAATGAGGTAAATGTATCTCAAAATCCTGATGATGGTGATGTTCTCGATGAAGTTCCAAATAATCTACATTACAACACTCTTAATCCAGATTAGAGAATTTAAAAGTTTTTAATTAGCATGATTATTAAACGCCTGCTGGTAGAAGCCTATATAACGTGAAGTACATGTGTGTAATTGAACATGCAGATAAATCTCGCATAATTTATTCGAATGTATTGTCGCTGGCCGCTTAGAAAGAGAATTTGACTATATATATATATATATATATATATATATATATATATATATATATACATAAAAGGAGCTATTGCATCAAGGTAGAAATTTTTACCTAATATTCAATTTTAGACCTGGATGTATTTTGCAACAGCAAAATTTTAAAAATGTTTGCAAACACATTAGTTTAACACGATGTTAATAGGTGATTGTTACCTTCACATTTTTAATCCTTACATATTTACTACGTTTTAAGGAATGTTTACAAATATTGAAAATTCTGAACATCATTGTATCTTGAAAACGATAGACATTTTCGTCTATCTTTTTAACTTGATCTAGAACTATTTGCATATTTTCACAATTTTCTTTATTATTACACACAGTTTTGTCATTCATCATAATTAATACTTAATAGTTCCTTTATGAACCAATTATTAATACTTTCAAGTTTTAATCGTACATACTATTTGCTTTTAACTGTAAGAAAAGGAAAAAGCTTGAAGAGAAGAGGTATAAAATACGTCATGTGTAATGTTGGTTGCCTATAGCATCTACATTCCCAATGCATTGACACGTTTTTTTTAAAGTATACGTAACCCATATGTATACATTTAAGAAAAATTCCCTGTACATATATATATATATATATATATATATATATATATATATATATAATGCAACACCTTTTTATTAAATCCAAGATCTAGGGTGTAATTTACTCATAATTTGTTTAAAATAATTAGTTATGAGTTAATTTATAAATAAAAGCGTGTAAAAAATGAAGTAAGTTGTACGGTCAACCATTTCAAACTGACGTTTGTTGATAGTTAAAAAAAAGTTGCATTGACCGGGAATCGAACCCGCACCGACCGCGTGGCGGGTAATCATTTTACCATTAGACCAAAAGTGTTCTGCCGGTGAGACATTGAAACTGTTATTTAAACCATTGATTTTTTAATTTTATGTTAATTATAGTTTTATTAAGCATTTTTATGAACCGTAAATTCTAAAAGATTGTATTGTTATCGAGGATACACAATATTGGAGAGTTTCAAATCGATCGGAAGTGGTCGAAAAATCGATTACAAATTTTTACGCGTACAACATACAAACAGTGTGAGTTAAATAATAGCATGTAATATAAAATCAATATGATACTGTCGCAAAATTTTTATGACAAATTGAACAGTATGTGTACTTTTCCTTATTTGGTGAGGTAACTATTGTACCAATTTTTGTAAAAAGTTGTATTAGTCTAGAATGAATTATACTAAAATTCTTTTAACTTCCCTAATACCATTTGCCAGCAATAAAATTTACCATAATAGCAGTAGCCATGAAAAACAAAGTAGCGCATAAATCAAACTTAACAAATGCAGTTAAACGCATCATTAATACGTATCAAACATTTGAAGATCTTATGTTATTTAAATCACAGGTACACTTTGAAAAAGGAGAATTAGTAGATATGGTATTTATTTTCGGCAAAGCCAATCGGTATGTTTTAATGGCACAAAGATTTTATTGTGATCGGTACCATCAAAGAAGACGCCCATCAGTAAGAACTCTTACAACTGTAATCGAGTAGTTTACTCGTACTAGTAGCGTTACATATGAGAAACACATAAGACAGAAATTGCTAGAAATGAAATAATGACTCTTAACACTACATTAGGAGTAATTGAGCAGCCGAGTACAAGCTAAAGGAAAATGGATGACATGCTAGAGCGTAGTACGCGCCCAATATGGCGCATATTAAAGGAAAACAGATACCACCCATACCACATAGCAACGCACCTGTTAATCAGTGAGGATGATAAGTAACACCGTTTAGAATTTTTCCTGAATGTAATGTTCACGGACGAGTCAATATTTCACAGCACTACTGTGGGTAATCGACACAACACGCATCTGTATGGTCACTTAAATTCCCATTTTAGTCGCCCTGCAGATCGACAACATAGGTGGTAGTTACAAGTATGGACGGGAATACTAGGACATTATGTTATAGGCTCTGTTTTCTTTACAGGCATTATAAAAAGTAACGACTCAAATTCATTGCAAACTACATTACTAGAGATATTTGGGTTGTTGCAAAACTAATGTCCGTTTTTAATGAAAAACCTTAAAGACAAATATCTCAAGTTTTACTGAACCATTTTAATCATAGTAAGAACCATTTTGATCTATACACTTTTGCCAACGTCATAACAGTTTATTAATGCCTTTCACAAAAAAAATTCTAGATTCAATGAAATCTTTAAATGCAATTTCGGCATCAGTCTGGTTTTTAAACACTCTACCATTAAGACAGTTTGTTAAATGTGCAAAGAAGTGAAAATCAGTTTGGGAGAGATCTGGTGAATAGGGTGGGTGAGGTAGACTTTCGTTTAGTTTTTGAAGGGTGATATGTGCAACATGTGGTCTTGCATTATCATGAAGAAAAATCGGCCCTTTTCTGTTTACCAATGCTGTACACTTCTTTTGCAAATGCTGGTGCGTTTCATCAATTTGTGTACAGTACTTCTCAGCAGTTATTGTTTTACCTGGTTTTAAGAAGTTGTAGTGGATTAACCCTGCACAAGACCACCTTATAGTTAACATGACTTTTTTTGGGTGCAAGTTTGGCTTTGGAAACTGTTTTGTTTTTTCATCTTTGTCTAACCAATGACCTGAATTCTTTCTGTTGTCATAGAGCACCCTTTTTTCATCACAAGTCACAAAATGATCAAGAAATGGGTCATTTTTGTGGCGCAAAAGGAGGGAAGAGCAAATTTCAAACCGATGATTCTTGTTCATTTCTATAAGTTCATGTGGAATCCACTTGTCAAGTTTTTTCACTTTTCCCAGCTGAGGCAAATGGGGATTAAAAACAATTTGTTTCAGCCATTCATTATCAACAGTTCTAGGCCGACTCTGACCCTCT
The DNA here is from genome assembly GCA_036346205.1 of Vesta saturnalis. Classification (NCBI taxonomy): domain Eukaryota; kingdom Metazoa; phylum Arthropoda; class Insecta; order Coleoptera; family Lampyridae; genus Vesta; species Vesta saturnalis. The sequence goes on along the minus strand of JARFJB010002176.1, from coordinate 4,040,977 downwards.
TCATCCATGAAGCTTTCTTGATCACTGCATTTTTCAAACCAACGACGTAGGTACAGTTCTTTCATTAGCAGTACCTTCACCAAAAGCCTGGTTAACTTTTAGGCTCGTCTCTGCTGCATTTGTACCTAATTTAAATTCATACAAAAAAATTCACGAATTTCTGATTTTTCCATCTGTGACAAAAAGATAAACAACTTATGTACACTGTGGTTAAAAGTAAAAGCTTAGGTAGATAGGGCAAGTAATGCTCTTTAAAATAATATATTACTTGACAACATTTTTAAAAAACTTTATTAGTAAAAATGCATTAAAGTTTAACAATAACAAAAATGGACATTATTTTTACAACAACCTGATATTAGCAGATGTTCCACAAAAAATGAGAGGAGCTATGTGGTTTCAGCAAGATGGGGCCCCCCATCCACACTAGCCGTTTTGTCCGGAATTATTTAGATGAAAGATTTGAGAATAAGTGGATCCGTCGATTTGGACCAATTGCGTTTCCGACTAGATCTCCAGATCAAACGCCATCAACCACCAAAAAGAACATGAAGGAGTGAATCTGTGAAACATTCGCATTTATTACACCAACGATGTTTAGCTATGTTGATAAATCTTTTCAGTGAAGGATTTTGAAATGTAGTCAAGCTAATGGTGATGTTTTTGATTTCATAATTGCTTGAAATCATATTTTAATCTGCATTTGATGAAATAATGCCTTTTAACATAGTGAATTATAATTGCGTTTGTGTTAATTTTAACGGATAATAGTTATGTTACCGCTTTCAGACTAGTAAAATGTATTTGATGAGTGTAAAGTATAAGTATAGTGTACACACGTATAAATTTCCAATTAATGAAAAATTGTCAAATTTAAGTCAGGTCTCTTTCAACCAATTTAACAATATATCTTTATACAGAGTGGCCACATGCAATTAATATGTAAATATAAAAATTGTAAATATTTCAAAAACCGTTGCAGACAAAATTTTCGTATTAATATTCTATCAAATAATATAATAATATTTAGGGTATTTAAGATAAGATAGTTATTTACATTTGAAACATAAAAAAAATATATAAAATATATATAAAAATTAAATAAGTCATGGTATTTCTTAAAGTTGAGCACTAATTACATGCGAAGTTACAAAATAATTGATTTGATAGTAACGTCAAAATAAATTTTTGATCTTCCACGAAAAATGTGAGTTTTATATATAATGTACAAATATTTCAAAAACGGTTCAGTTTAGCTATACAACATGTTTAATAGAAAGTGGTTGTTTTTCAGAGTAGAAACGAAATCCGCAGTGAAAACTATACCATTCCATTTAAAATAAGAAAAATGGGTTATGTACCGCTGTTGCGAACACTCTGTATATGCGAAAATATTTTTATGTTATCGCGTGCTTGAATTCAACCAACTTTTGTATAAAACATTTTTTTTACTGTGTACAGTTTAACCGCAAATTCGCTTTGTCGTACTAATACCACACCCTGTATGTAGGTTTTAGTAATGGTGGATTTACTACGTTATACATTATTTTGTTCACCAAATTTCTACACTATCATATCGAGACCCTACAGGGGACGCGATACAATGTATAAACAAAATGAACGTAGTAGAAGTATTTGTAGAATAATGGTTAATTTATTTAAATGTGTGAACCCAGTTGACACGGTCTGATGCATTAAATTACCGTTTTTTTTTTTACAAAATCCTTATTATTGAATCTGTGCTCTAAATTTACGTAAATGACTAATAAATTACCATACTGCTCCCTATACATTTATTATTTACTCATCTTCAACTTGATATTCTACTGTTAAAGTTTACAGAATGTTCAATAACTTCATTTTAGTTGTAATGCTAATTAAATTATAATGAATCTACAGCTAAATTTCTTGTTAGTATTTAAAGTTTCGTAGGACATTTGTTTTAGGTTTTACAAACAGATTAATTTCTTTTATAAACAACGGTGTGAAAGCAATGTGAAAATATCTACCTCATATAGTGTATGAGTTCTTTAATAATAAAATGTACACTTTCTGGCGTAATAATGTACTAAAGTCTGTCCAGAAACGAAACAAAGTTATAAATTAAAATAGTTTATTTATTTTACATATAAGCGGTACACGATTTTGTATTAAGTACTTAATAGATTTCTTAAACTACTTCTAGAATATACCGCTTCCATGCTATAGCGTTACTACCTAAGTTATTCATCAATACCTGTTAATCCTTTAACAATAGGATGTACCTGTTGTTCAGTTCTAAAGCAATGATCATGTATATGGGTTTTGCAGGCAAACAAATGATTGTAATGCTTTATTGAAAACTTAACTATAAAAAGTGATTTTAAAGGTATCATTCACTTCGTTTGTTAGAAAACATTTTATAGAGTTTTTAAATTTAAAGCAAGGCAACTCCTTGTTACCTATATTAAACAAGAACAAACCAAATTTACAAGAAAAATAATATATATGTATATATATATATATATATATATATATATATATATATATATATATATATATATAATTAGTATTAATTAATTTCATTACGACATACCTAATCATTATTACTTCAGTTTTATACTTTTTTTTCATAAAACAACTAAACGCCACTGGAATGTGCCAAACATGTCGATTTATTCCTTCGCTTCGTTTCTGGACAGATTATATTACTTCAAAATATGCGAATACGTTAATATATGCAATTATGGATGACTCAGCATTAACTTTGAGGGGTTATACACCCGCAATAATCGATTGTAACAAACAAAATAAACGAGTTGTAAGTTCTAATACTACAAACCTGTGATAACATTACATTCTTGTTTTAATAATTACACCTATTTTAAAGTTTAGTTTTAAGTTCTATGAAATTGCCTTACTATCTTGGACCCTTCGTATAATATAGAATGAACGCAGCTCTATGGAAAACTTTTTTATGAATGCAATAAACTTTTGGCTCATTTTAGTTTTTACAAGACTTCTTGACAGAAGATGATTAGGTAAAAAAAAGCACTATGACAAATAGTGTATAACAATTATACTACACTGAGGTTATTTATAGAAATACTTTAAAAAGATTTTTTATTAGATTAACTTAGTAGCTAAAGCGTTATGTTGACGATATCTTTGAGATAGCGCTGTGTTCTGCTCTGCCGTTTTTTTCAAGTCTGGTGTGTGGATGTAATGTTACATTAGGTCACTATCACAATTTATTAATTATTGGAATTTGTGGAAATTGTATCTTTATAATTAAGGAATTAAAAGAATTCATTTGATTTTAATACTCTTTGGTTGGGGTACAATATATAACATGTGCTTATCCAAAGCTTTCAAACCCAATCAACTGATGTCATTTAATGTTTGAATAGTATTGAGTAATAACTATAACTTTAGGAGCTTAAATATTATGAAATAATCTTAAAAATAATATCTAGAACACCTTCAGCGTAAAAAGAAGGCGAACAGTGACAATGTCACAATCAAAATACTAATGTTTTCGTATTCGTTCGGTGCCCCATTCTCTCAGTGCGAACCAAAAACGGACTCACGAGTCATGGTTCACATAAATTATTCTCTGATACCTTATTCAATCGAGCAAACAAGTATAAAATTTTAATGACGTATTGGATGGATCATTTTGGTTTTTGCTAGAGGAGGCAGAAAATGAGTGTTATTCCGAGTATCACGATGATAAGTTTCAGCTTGGAATGACATAAAATGCGTTTTACTTAACGTAAAGATGCTACTATGCATGGTAGCGTGAGCATTCTTAAACAAATGAAGCTGCTTTGTAACTTTCCCAGTACGAAAGGTTGGCAACAATTCGTACCGCTCTGCGTTGGAACCTAAAAACCCGGTTACAATAAGCTGACCAACTCCAAGCAATAATGACGTATGACAACAAGCTGTGAGAAAGAGAGTAACAAGAGTTAATTAAAACATTATTAGAAACACTCAGACAATCTGCGCAAAACACACAAGTTAGAGCTTAATTGTGACTGAACTTGTCCAAAGTGATTTGCAAATTGCAATTTGGCCAACTAAGAATGCGAGGTACTGTATCTAACTATAAGCTTGCGGAAAAAAAAGTTATTACTAAAACGGCCAATACAAAAACCTGAATCTTGAATCTAAAAAAGTGATGTTTCTGTGAATTTTGCTATATTAACCTAATAAAAAAATAACTGATCTTTGAAGTCGAGGATAATCTGAATTTCTTTTGTTTGGCACTTTTTGACGTATCTATAAAAATAAAGTGGTGGGGGATATTCAAAGGTTTTCTTAAATCACCCCCGTATCTTCTAAACGGCTAATCCGATTTTAACAAACTTGGGCGCGTTGAAAAGAGCTTTTGTTGGGCTGCGAATGTTAAAATAATTGAAGTTTTGTTAGTTTCACATGTCGTCACTAAAGGGCTTTGTTCGACATTCCGACAGAAACAGTTAATTTTTGCAAAAAAATTAAATGCATTGGTATGACTAGTAGCTAAATGATGCCTAAACAAGCTCGCGAAAACCTCATCTCGATATCTTGTTCCTAACCTAAAATACCAGAAGAAAACTTTACACGAAAATCCCTTAAATTTTGATTTTTTTTTAACTATATTTTTCTGGAATTGTTTCTATTATGTAAGTTGTGGTCTTAAATAGGACCGATTTAAAGGAGGAAGGTTTTTAATGCCCCCGTAAATGCTCGAAATGCTGACCATCACTCTGTGCATTGCTGAGGCCTGTTACGGGTAGACAAAACTGCAGCTTCAATTTCGGCTCTGAATAGGTTACCTAGAAATTGCGATTTTAAATGTTTGTAAATTTATTCACCAGAATAAAATTACCCTTTTTGAAATTACTACGAGCAAGTAAGTAATGTTAAAAGTTATATGAAAGGCCTATTTTTTGTTTGTTTAAATGCATATTCACTATGGATGTATACGAAGAATATAATTAATAGAAGCAGGCAATGGAAACAGATACCTAAACAAAACATAGATAATTCTCAAATTGTCAATAGTTGTCAATACTTTCGCGTTACTTTGAGCAATTTTTGTTCTTTCAAAATGCGTTTTACGAATAATGAGGCTGTTGATATGCTTGCGGTTTATTTTGAATGTCTTCAGAATGACGCAGTAGCTAAAAGAGTTTACGCGGCTCGATACCCCAATCGGCGTCCTTGCGATGTAAGAATTTTTTCCCGATTAGTGACGAGGTTACGAAGCAATAGTAGTTTTCGACCTACGTTTCAACGGCAAAGAATTGGAAGAACACAAGAAAATATTAACCGTGTACTGTGCTATATTGAAGGAAATCCTCATGTTAGCACAAGAGCATTATCCACTGAGTTCAGCATATCATGGACAACAGTTCAAAATATTTTGAAGGACCATTGGTAAGTTCTAATGGCCATCAAAATATATAGGTATTCGTTTAAACTTTTTTTAATTACTTTAAGAATGCACCCATATCATGTCGTTTTGCATCAGGCCTTGAAAGAGGAAGATTTTGATCGAAGGTTAGACTATTGCCATTGGATGTTAGGCATGATATGAGAAAATAGAGAATTTGTATTTCAAATTCTTTGGACCGATGAAACCACCTTCAGTAGTGACGGGAGAGTCAATCTGCACAATATGCATTATTGGTCTGCAGAAAATCCCCATTGGTTCCGTGAAGTTCGGCGCCAAAGACGTTGGAGTTTAAATGTACGGTGTGGCATACTGGGAGGCAGAATTATTGGGCCATGTTTTTTCGAGCAACCCCTAAATGGCAATGTATTTCTTGACTTTTTTGCCAATCAATTACCGTTTGCCTCTGGAAACAAGGCAAAAATTGTTTTTGGAGTTGGATGGTTGCCCAGTACATTTTACTATTAATATGCGAGAGTATATTAATGCAATATTTCAACAGCGGTGGATTGGAAGAGGAAGTCTGTTTCCATGGGCTCCGCGATCACCAGACTTAACTTACCTCGATTTTTATTTATGGGGGCGCTTAAAGGACATCGTGTTTCGAACTCAACCTACTACTAGAGAAGATATGAAAAACCGGATTCGTAACGCAATACGTAACATACCGAGAGCCGAAATTGAAGCTGCAGTTTTGTCTAGTCATGAGAGGCTTAGCAATGCATGAGCGTGATGGTCAGCATTTCGAGCATTTACGGGGGCATTAAAAACCTTCCTACTTTAAATCGGTCCTTTTTAGGGCCACTACTTACATAATAGAAACAATTCCAGAAAAACATAGCTTAAAAAAATAAAAATTTAAGGGATTTTCGTATAAAGTTTTCTTTGGCCGATATCGAGATGCGAGTTTGTTTAGGCATCATTTAGCTACTTGTTCATGAAAAAAAGTCATACCAATGCGTTTAAGTTTTTTGCAAAAATTAACCGTTTCTGTCGGAATGTCGAACAAAGCCCTCTAGCGACGACATGTGAAACTAACAAAACTTCAAATATTATAAAATTTGTAGCCCAAGAATAGCTCATATCAACGCGCCCAAGTTTGTTAAAATCGGATCAGCCGTTTCGAAGATACGGAGGATGAATTAAGGAAATCTTTGAATACCCCCACCACTTTATTTGTATAGATACGTCAAAAAGTGGCAAACAAAAAAGTTCAGATTATCCTCGACTTTAAAGATCAGTTATTTTTTTATTAGGTTAATATAGCAGAATTCACAGAAACATCACTTTTTTAGATTCAAGATTGCAGTTACGCCCCCTAGCGGCCATTTCAGAAACTTGAAATTATTTTCCAGGTTTTTGTATTGGCCGTTTTAGTAATAACTTTTTTTTGTGCAAGCCTCTACGATGCATAATTTCCCAGATACAGCACCTTGCTTTCTTAGTTGGCCACCCTGTACATATAAACCCAAACATTTTACACATGTGGTCTCAAAGAAAGAATAACTGCTCATTGTTCAATCTGCTAAGTTTTAATTGATTTGGTAAAGCAATCATTTGTTAATACGGAGAACTGCTCTGGTTCTAAAATTAAGCGCCATTGAACAATAATCTTACGTCATCTGCATAGGGTATATAATAAATTTTGAAGAAATGTAGTTGGGTAAATCATTTCCGTAAAAATAGGGGTGGTCCAAGTATATTTCCTTGTGGAACTTCTCTAACAGTTATTAACTTATGAGAGTACTGATTCACTCTTACACCTGCCATCGATCTGATAAATATGAGTATAACAATGATAAGCTTATTATATGAGAATCGTATGCTTTCTTTAACTTACTTAGCAAGATATCGTGGGAAACAATCAGATGCGCGTGAGAGATTCAGAAAAATTGCTGTACAATATTCACCATTTTAAAGCAATTTAAAGCAGTACTAATGGATACTACGATAGCATCTGCTTTCCCAGGTCTAAAACAAATTATCTTTCTCAATTTTTGCGTAAACATTACTTTTTCGAGTATCTTGGAAAAAGCAGACAATATGGGCACCGGTCGATAATTACAAACATTACTAAGACACCCTTTTTTGAAAATAGAAAATTCTCAAAATGTACCATCTTAAAGCGAAGAATTTGCCAATTCATTTGCTTTATTAAATTTACGCTTACTAAAAATATCTTTGACGTTACTACTTTTTAATGATTTTATGATATCTACAGCTGAAACCAATTTCAAACGAAATTTAATTCGTTTGAATGTGGACACACAAATATTTAAAGGGTCTAAGCTTGTGAATGAAAGAGACCAAACATTTTTTAGTAAAACCATAAGAAATTAGAACCTCAAACGTGGGCCAAGTGTTGGCAAGAAAATGGTGAAGACACTTTTTCTAAAAGTGATTTCTTTAGAATATCAAAAAACGTAAATTTCAAGTGGTATAGTGAATCAAATTATCTTTTGTGTTTGATGGTTTTCACGAAAAGCATGCAAAATCGGAAAAGTATTTTAAATGCTCCAAATCGCGCCTGATGTTCATAACCACTCTCACCAAAGAATTTATGAAAACTACATTAATTCAAGAGTCTAATTCATTGCAAAGCATGTGGGCTATCCGGAATGCGTTTGTGTTCACCATGGATGACGTTCTAATTAAATTCTAATTAAAATATTTTTATTTATACTGTGCATCACTGTTCTTTTCTAGTTACCACCGTATTAGTTGACTTTAAAGTATTCCGATAAGTGCTCTAATGACTCATCAAAACACGCTTGAGTATTGTAAACATGTCTAAACCAAATCTAAACTGAAAATAAAAATCTTTGCCACTAAATTAATCATAACTGTAATTGCTTGTAATGGTAAAATTTAACTACCCATAGATAACCCATATAAAATAATATTAACTATTATAAAAATCTATAATTCTAACCATCTTTGTAATCTCATAATTTAACCTACCTACCAGGAAATTATTTAATAATGCAATGAAATATTTGAAAGCATGTTTCGCTGCTAAGAAGAATGACCATAAACTGGAAGCAAGAAAACATAATACAACAATTTGGCCTTAACCAAAGATTTTTCTTTATTAATATATAGGGCTCTTTTAAAAAAGTCATCCTTTGTCCGATTTTTCTCGTAATTTTCAAATAGACTAGTAGTATATTCTAGCCATTGCCAAAAATGACTAGCTTACTTTGCAAACAATTTATTTAACAACAGTGTAAATAGAAACGATAATAGTAAATTAAAAAACTCATATTTTAAAAATAGTTATTAATGACATATGGCCAAAATGGTATCCATTCTTTTTTCTAACACACCATTCCAATCTAGCACGTGTACTTATTTTATTTACTAGTGACAGAAATCTGAACTAATTTACTGACTGATCACCAAATAATCTACATTGGATGCTTCAGGTTAATCATCCGTTTTACTAATTGTTATTGCCAACTTCGTTTTTGAGAAATATGACGCCTTTGAATTCCAAGTGAGCACAAGTGACGATATTTTCCTAAAGTGACCAAAAGAAGTCGATAAGCACTTATGTCGAAATTTCGAAAATCTCCTCCTTACGAAATCATGACCATCTGAAAGATCGCAAATAAATTTTTGAAATAGGTATCTAAGTAAAGACAGTTTATTTACAATTAAGTCGCCCTTGACGCAGACAGAATATGACATGTTGTGTGTCAATGTTTGACTGTAAAGTACTTCAATTTTAATCTGACGTGCAAAGGCAAACAAGTTTACATGCTTATTATATGCCCAGAATGTACAGCAATCAAGAATATTTAGATATCATTAAACTACTTGGAGTTTGTAATAATAATGCTCGTGCAGCAGAGCGTCTGTGCTGTCAACGTTTTCCTGCTAGTCGACACCCTGATCATACAACAATAAGTGTTGTTGAAGGTCGTCCTAACATGATTCATGCTGATCGTCCTAGACAGCTAACAGCAACCGGAAGAGCAATTACTCCACGACTTTGAAGAAGATCCGTCTGTAAGTACCAGGATCTTGGAAACTAATCGTCACCATCGTCGTAATATTATTCACAAATTCATGCAAGGAAAAAATCTGTAGCCTTATCACTTACACCCGGTTCAAAAATTGCATTCTGGGTATAGCGAGTTGCGCTTACTATTCTGCAGATGGTTTTTAAATTGCTTAGATACGAACGAAAAACCTTTTTAAGCAAGTATTGTGGAGTCATGAAGCCCATTTTAATTAACAAGGCAGCTGAACTGCATAGCTGAAATTAGAAAAATCGACATCAAATTAGAGAATCACATAAGCAAGTGCGCTGGACTGTAAATGTGTGGATTGGTTTGTTAGGCAATGACATAATACGACCACATTTTCTGCCTAGAATATTAAACGCAAAGAATTATGCAAATTTTTGCGAAAACACATTACCTACCTTTCTGGAAGATATTCCTTTATTGCAACGTGAAATTATAGTTTATCAATCTGATCGAACGCCTGCTCATTATTCTCGAAATGTTCGACAGATGTTAAATCAGCGATTTTCCGATAAATGGATCGGTCGCGCAGGACCTATTTCTTGGCCACCTAGGTCCCCGCGTCTCAACCCAATAGACCTTTGGCTTTGGGATTACAATGCGGTATACAAAGTCCTACCGAATGATGAAGATTTTTTTGTTCGTATTTATGGAGCTTTAACTCAAACTATAAATGAAACAATAGGTCGTGTTGAAAACAATTTTCTTAGCCGATTGTATGCATGCATAGCACAAAATAGCGAACATTTCCCTCTGTAAATTTAGTATTTTACTTTTATTATGTGTATATTTGACTTGCTTTAAATTAATGAACCACTTTTACTTGCATATTGGAAAACATGATTGCAATTTTTAATATGGCCATAATTTCGTGAGGAACTTTTCGAAATTTTGACATAAGTGATTTTTGACTTATTTTTGGTCATGTAACCCCGTCGGCTGAGTAATTGATTTTGGGGCCCTGTGTATTTGCAAAAATCTTTAAAGCATGCACTTTCAATGGGCTGAAACTGTATGGGTATGGGCATGGTAAATTTGATTAATATCTCAAAAAATATAACATATATATTAAAACTAATTACACTGCCGAAATTTGGGCACAAATTTCTATCGATACTAATCCGTACTTAAACTAATTTTAAACTAATCGAGCTACGGGAAGATTAAGAAAAAAGATTTTCGCAATAGTAGTAGGCCATTCTGGAAGGGCCGGCAATTAATTTTTGAGATGTGTCTCACTCTTGGTGGTGCTGTCGAATGAACGATATATAGGAGACATTATTTTTTTCTCAATCTTTTTGTATCTGTAATTTTAGAAGCTACCAAAAAGGAAAAAAATGGTATCAATAGATCTTTTTTCCCAAAATTTTGACTGTATATTTAGTTTTCAAAAAAACATTACGCCGTTTGAAATATCAATCAACTTATTCTTTTAATCGAACACCCAATATATTTTCAGTTCATTGAATTCGCCCGTTCTAAAGCTTTTCGCAAATATATAATACTTGGTATCTACCTTTTCAAATAACTGTCTACTCCGTATTTCTTTAAATGTTGTCACTTATCAAGTTGCTTTTGAATCCAAAGACGTATGTTTCAAAAACAAGGTAAGCTATGACAATTAGGAAAACGGCATCGTTTGGTTTATAGCAAAACGGTACACTATTGTGAGAACTTTGTCTCTCTATCCTTACTTACAGCCAAGATACCCTGATAAACGTGGGACTCACTGTGTATTACTATTTAGATGATCAGCCAACGCTAATTATTAATATTAAAGAAATACACTGAACTTTGGATGTTCATATCATTAATGACTATTTTTGTCGTTCCTGCCGTTTACTGTTATTGCTTTCTATTTTACTAATACTGTTTTAATTTACATTTTTATGAATAAATTGTAAGGTATTATAAAACTGTTTGCAAAGTAAACTTTTCTTTACAGAGTTTTGTAAATATATCTTTAGTTTGAAAAAGCTAGAGATACGCGGTTTTCACCAATTATTTGGTGTATTAAGTACAGAAGAATAGCTTACAGCGTAATTAAAAGAGGAGAGAAAGCTCTTTCGAACGACACTAAGTTTGTTAGTTCACGGTTGAGAAATAAGAAGTATCGATAGAATTTTGACAATACTTTGTTCCTTACTGGAGGGTAAAACTTAGTTATCAATATACAAAAGTGGATCTACCCGCTTTAATTAAGTTAATCATGTCGACTATTTTTTGTAATAACCACTTAGATGGCCCACCGTACCAGACTTATCCAAATACCTCATCAGCCTGCCGGGGTCTTAGGTTAGGTGAGGTTTTATCCTGATTCCCTCAATAATAACTTTGGCCCTCTCCAAATGATATCCCTTGTCGATATATTTATGAAGGAAGGATTGTCGGGAGAATTATCTCGCTGGTATCAGTGGTAGTTGTCCGTTACATCGCTAATGGGCGTCAATGAAACCGCATGCCAGGCGACGTTTCGCGTTTTTGTCCTGTTCGGTTTCTTCCTCTTCTGTGTGTTAGAAGGAGGTGCGTTACTGCTCTGTGGTGGTCCACGTAACTTTGCGGCATTGTAAAATTTGTGTAGGCGTATAATAGGTTCTTCTTTGTAAATTCAAAGGATTTGCAATGAAAGCTAACTTTTTTTGCTCGAATCCCAAACCTTAAGTCCTAATCACTGCATAACATTCACTTCATGTATGTAGAAGTTCGCGGATCTGAGAAATTATCTATATCAACAAAATTTTTGATATAATCCTTTTGGGGCGCAAAACTTATTTCCAAATGCACTGAAAGGCGTTAAGTTGTGCTAAATTATATACATTTATGAGTAACGTTCAGTGTTTGTTCTAATTTTTGTTATTGGTTAAAAAGACCTAGCTTAACCGCAAAAATAGTTTAGGCATGGAATGGTGTTCAATTAATACCTAAGGTTTTGTTTAATTTTTCGAAATAATGTAGAGTTTTTGAAAAAATCGGCGATTATTTATAGGACGGTACTATTTTCGTCATCATTACAGTAGGCAGATCAATGATGACGTTATTACTATCATTCTGAGATTTCTCTAGCTGGTGCCTACATCTAAAAATTACAAATGTACGTAATCTGGCAGTAAAAAATTTGTATCAAGTTTCGCACGATTTATACATTAAGCAACTCATTGTATACACAAAACGCGATTTTAAGATAACAGAATAAAATCCACAAAAAAATTCACACACACGCACGCACGCACGGACGCACACACGCACGCACGCACACACGCACGCACGCAGCCGCCCACCCACCCGCCTGCCCGCACGCACGCACACATGCACGCACGCACGCACCCACACACACACACACACACACGCACCACCCACGCACGCACGCACGCACGCATGCACGCACGCACACACACACACACGCACGCACACACAACAATTAAAAATAATCAGTATGTAAAGTTGCCCATCCGTAAATATAAAGTTCGACTTTAGTACAACGCACTCTTCTATGGAGAAGGCTACTAATGCTATTCCCCGTTATCAATAATCGGTCGATATGTACGATTATTTTTTACTGTTGCAATTAAATACTAATCACATTACAGCTCGAGTTGTACCGTGTGCAAATAAAGGGTGATTACTAATAATCGGATTTATATGAATTAAAATGGTCCAAATATACAGGCAAAACGTACATTAAAGATATTAAAGCAAACAAATATGCACAAAAAAAAACAAGCGTGGTAAACAAAAATATCCTTTAAAAGCTTCAAATCATTTTCTTACATATTAAATTAAACCTCTATAATATTTGCCATTTTTTTCAAATTTCAATAAGAGTTGTATGGGATTCTTTGGTTTTATAAGAATAACCATGACAATTTTACTTACCAAATCGAGACATTTAGTTAAATAGTCTTGTCGTAGTGCAGAATCATGTGGAACCCCCTTTTTGCAATATTTTTCCTACAAGGGTTTAAATTTAGGATTTTTCACTTTTACCAACGGAATATTTGCCGACAAAAAAATTCACACGTATCAAAGCAAATACATCCGAAGTAATCCATGATTTCTTAAAATAGCTCCCGACGTAAGAGCCGCAAAAAAACAGCTCGTTAGATAATTATCCATGACAAAATTTGCCTTAATCAAAAATAAGTTTTCTAAGAAATGTTAGCATTTGATACTAAAAATTTCCTTATGTAATCTTAAAAGGCCTAACACGAGGTAGGTACACATTTCTCAATTACTTGGAGATAATTTGTATGCGTGTTGTGTTCTCTTTTAGTGTCATTTCGTTTTTTTATCACAGGAAAATATTTTAAAGCGTACATTGCAAAAAATGCAAAGTAAATTTAAAACAGTTGAAAAACGAATATTAGCAAAAATACAAAATATAAAAACAATTGGATAACAAATGCTTGAGTCTATATTGACGTGAGTTGTTTTGTCGGAGGCTATTTCGTAACGGTGCATTTCGTCAGCGAGCTATTGTGTTAGGGTTTGTGTGTCGGGGCTTTTATGACGGGGGTTCTATGTAGCGGATTATTATGTCCTCACATCGTTCAAAATGTGTAACTAAAGCAATTATACCAACACCACCATTATATAATTTTTTCTGCTTTAGACCTTAGCCGGAAAAATAAGAAAATTTTTATTTTTACACCACTGACTTTTCATACGCAAATAGAGCCGTTTGACACTTTGATGTTCAGTGCTGCTGACCTAACTTAAACTATGTCACAAAAAAATCTTCAAGAATATACTTACAGTACTTAATAGTCGCAGTTGCAAAACTGTCGTTTCTAAACTAGTGGTAGAAATAGGTAGGAAATTTCCGTCACAAAGTATTTTAACACTTAAGCATGGCGTATACAGTTTTATCCCATACTAGAACTTTCGTAACCTCTATCTAATTTTTGTAACATGATCGAGAACCATAGTAAGAATCATAAAATTACTTTTAGGAGTGATAAAGCCCGAACTCTAACGATAGACTCCATTCTTCTTGTGCATGAACGACAAATTAATAATTTCAATGCTAACAAATTTTAACTGCATATTTCTTTAAATAAGTTCCAATTACACCGAGAAGCAAAGCTTATTTCATGTTTTTATAAATCTTAATGTAACTATGATCTTTTGATCTTTATGGTCTTTTGCAAAATTTAGGAAATCTCAAACGTTATACGACCCTCTGCCATTTATGAATATGTTCCGTTTGCAATAAGATGTTAATCCAATTTTTACGAAACAAGCCTTTTCTAAAGATTAATTATAACTTTGTATAATACTGTTTATTTGAAAATCAACGTTAAAACTTAAATAACATTTTTATAAATAAAAAAAATAGGTATTCACGATTATCCATTATTTTATCGCGCACTCAAAATATGGAAGGTTCTTTTTACAACTAAAAATTTGTATTTCATAAATTAAAAAATTAAATTTTTCCAATTTCACAAACTTGTTTCAACATCTTTAACAATTTTAATAGACAGTAGTACTACTGACAAGGATAACTCTAAGTATTATTGAAACGTTTAGATTTTATTACATTAATAAACAATCTCACCATTAAAAAACCCAAAAAAGGTAAATATTTTAATATGTGTAATAATGGTGAAAGTTTACATTTTCAAAAACAATATTATTTGTTCTTTCCACCCCTCGTCACTTTTAGAGGGGTGCTATAAGGGAGGTGTGATAAGAGGAGGTTCACATCATCATAATATACGCTTTTAGTTTATACCAAAATTCGTTCTGCAGCCTAATTATTATTTTACCTTGCACTATTCACTTCCTTTGGGAGGACGCACAGGTGCATCTGACTTGTTTACTTGAAATTGACTCTGTAATTATTATATTTCTTTTAACATTTTGCCCCCTTTAGAGGGAGATATGGGGGCAGAAGATAGGAATGCACGCTTTTATTTAACACTAAAATCTGTGCTTTAGCATAATTTTTATTTTTACTTTATGCGTTCCGTCTCCTTCACAGGGAGAATGTAGGTGGGGAGAACCACCATCTGACTTTATACGCTTTTGTTTGAGACGAAAATCAGCGCTGTAGCTTAACAAAAATGTGTCATGCCAACGGGACAGACAGATAGACGGACAATTTGTGCGAGTGCAGAGGCTTGCGAGCGTGCTCAACTGTGGTACCGTAGGCCACTTTGTTTACGATGTTATATGATACGTTAAAAGTCATCAGTGGTGTAACATTAATTCTGTCTAGTGAAATACAAAAAGAACATTCTCGTGCGCAAACCCTCATTTACACTACCTTAATGAAAGGTTATTGTGTATGCGTTAGAGTTCAACATATGCGGTATGACGAATATACTATAACAAACTTATAACAGAGCAGCACTAGGTTTAAGCATTGTTGTGAACGAAATGATAACGTGAAAAGGAAGTGTTTAACTTTACCTAATAAAGCAATCGGTAATTAAAAAAAATGGTTAAGGAGAAATTTGTATTATAGCACAGAAAACATACATTGCATACATATTGTGCAATTCATAAACACAACAAAATACCCAGTGGTTCAGTTCTAGGAACATATGAAGGTTTGAAAAACAACGCAAAAACTCATTGAAGTCTTGTATTGTATATTAAAATGAAGTATGTGGTCTTCTTAATTGAATGGAAGATAATGCAGTAGTAGTCCAAGTAGCAGAAAGTGAAATGCAACGTGTATCTGATCTCCAAAACAATCTTATAAATAGTTATTGAAGAGTGTCAATCAATGTTACAAGAAGGATCGAATAATTGAACAAATCCAGTACTTTGGTATAAGACTAAATAATAATTACAACTGTAACTGTTTTTTGGATCGGCATGTTCTCAGACGTTGAATCTATTACACAAGCCATCACTTAGCCCGTCCGGTATGGCATAGTGCTTTATTGTGTTAGTAAAGTTATAGGAGTTCTTTAGATATCAACTGAAGAAAGTAATGCCTCACATGGCAGTTTCAGAACAAATACATGGAAAATGTCTATTACAAGAAATTTAATAGTTATTTTGAATCTTGCAGCTTTCTCCTGAATATAACGTTAAACAATTCCTTATCTACGACATTTTATTGCTGAGTTGAAATAAATCAGCCAAATGGAGTGATTTACGAGATTCCTTTGCAATGTTTCCATGGTGTGCATTTTGTTTTAAGTCGTCCTCCACTTTGGACATTGCTCTTCCAGTATCTGATGTCATCCTAATGGGCATAGGATCATTATACATCCCCAAAAAACAAAGTCGTATAGGTCATTCTAGTTCCCCACCCTGCTTCAATAGGGCTTGTGATGATGAAATATCGTTGAAAAATAATTTGTACGTCAAATAGAAATCTAATAAAACGATCCAGAGTCATGCAGACTAGGTTGGTATCACTAAAGCTAAAAAGTTATTTGAACAACGAAAAGGAAAAGAACCAACTGCATCTCTTTTGGGCAATCGCAAATTTTGGTCTTTTGCTAAAGCCATCAGTGAAAACTTTGGTACATTTCTTCCCATGACATTTTTTAACGGATCTGTTTGCTGATTCTGTAGTTAAAGCCAATCCTTTTGTGGATTTATTTGCATCAAACCCGTATCCTAATGTTTCTGAAAAAGTTATGCCAGCTTTTCTTCATACCCTATCAAACCAATTCGTTTTCGATACAAGTTACTAGAATCAATCATCGGTAGGTTTGCTCCCAATTAGGCGACAGGCCCAGACAGCATCCCAGATATTGTCTTAAAGAAATATTCCCCCGAATTATTACACGTCCTACCTAAGCTCTATTCGATCTCTATGTTTTCTGGGGAATTTCCTTCAACATAGAAGTTATCAGATGTTCAAAAAAAAGGGCGACAAGACCGATACTTCTAGCTAAAGACTGGATGTTGTTAAGCAGTACTTTAGCTCCTGACAACTTTTTGTGCTGTATAAAGCCCAAATTCGACCTCATATAGAATATAATACTCATCTGTGAGTTGGTGCATTCCAATACGCTCTCGATATCGTTGATCGTACTCGAGGAAGAGTTGGTTAGGCTTATAAATGGCTGGTCCTTAACTTCTGACATGCAGTCCCTTCAGCATAGAAAAGTCGTTTCAGTTCTTTCTTTGTATTATCGGCATTACAATGACCTTTGTGCTGTCAAATTATGTTCTTTCATACCGTCTCGGGCCAGAAACACTCAGTTTGCTCATCATCATCACATCATCATTATGTAGTATAAATCTTCACTTGTCATACAAAACTGGTGCAATCTACATTCTTCTACACGGCTTGTAAACTCTGGAATGATCTATCTACTTCTTATTTTCCTCTCACTTATGACATGAAAAGATTTAGGATAGCCGTGCATAGGCATGTCGTGGGGATTAAATATCTCTTTATCCATCCTCCTTAGTGTTTCTAAATACCTTAGCACGTTAAGCTAAATTTACACTATTCGGGATCACAATTCTTTAAAAAAAAAGGAACTTGACCACTTTCATGTGAAATTTTTTACAACACCGATATTAGGATACGATCAGATTTTATTAAATTTGTGTTTTTTTTTTATTACGGGCATTTTTCATAGTTAATTTTCGTCCGTAGAGTGTGACATGTTTATTAGACTGATTGAGGACGGTAAACATAATTCCTCTTGAGACGTTGAAAAATTGTAAAATGAAATAAACCCACCATATTAAATATACTAAATATGTACATCAGATAAAACTTCTGTCGTATTTAAATATCTTTAAAGGATTCCTCCATCACAAATGTTTTGTGTATTTTATCACTCAAAATTTCTAAACTGAAACTATAAAATCATTTAGACTTAGTTGTCATTATAAATTCATTCTAATTACTAATTGCCTCACTTGAAAACTAAATTGACATTTAATCTTACAAATCGTAGATAATATTACGTTCACGGTATGGTAGTCTCGCGATCACTTTAAATGATAAAGATTCATAATAACACACAAGATATTTTAATTAATTACGTAATTAATCCAAGCCAACAATTTCGGCTTTTTCAATACTCTGTAAGATACCTATAAAGATAAAAATGGAATGTTGTTATCGATAGAAAAAAAGTAGATGAGATCTAATACAAAAATGTAACGATTATTAAGTCATTAATTCACTGAATTATACAGGGTCAAATTGATAAGGATTTTTTTTAAATTACTTTCAATTATACAAGGTGGTTTAGAAAATTATGATATATCAAAGTTAGGTTTTTTAAATACAACACCCTGTATCTTATGTAATTTTTAGATTATACGTTAAAAATTAAGTCATCTTTATTCAACATTCCCTATACCTATAGCTTACTAATTTTGAGAAGATTCTGAATTTAAGAAAAATATTCAATTTAAAGAAGAACTAAAAACACGGAAACCTCTTACTTTAATAACACAAAGGACCCTGCAAACCTGATGGGTTTTTAGACCACAGTCAAATTTAATGGAATTTTAGTATGTTATAGACTAAAACTATCTGAACAATATTTGTCATTGGACCAACTTAATCTAATGGCTAGTTTTTGATATAAAGGGCGTTAAAGTGGTAGCGCCTAATAAATTAGTAGTTAATACTATTAAAAATTACAGATATAGCCATAAGCCTGATACATATCTACACTTTCGATTGTTAATAACAACCAGTTACTTAAAATGACAATGTCACCTGTAACTAAGTTTCCTTAAAGTCATTATTTAAGTTTGCATTAAAATGGCTTTTCGATTAAACTTTCAGTGTTATGTATGTGAAATAGTGGGGAATCCTAGACAAATGACCATTTTACGACAAAATGCCGACCAGAAGATAAATATTGCTCAATGGACATAAATGGTAATACCAGGATATGTACAAATTGCAATCAAGGTATCATAGATGAAATTCAGGTCTATGAAAATGATCCAGATCCAACAATTATGAAGCTTCCTCTAAAATATAATGCTAATCATTGTTTAATACGCAATAATGCTGCAAATATTCAACATTTATCAGGACAGGCAAGGACAAATATTTTTATGCGAAAGGGAGTATACATACCTCGTATTTGTAAGGTTTGTCATGTCCATCTTGATGCGAATGGTTTATTACTTTTTCCATTAGAAAATGGTATAAGGTCCATTAAAAAGCCATACAATTTAAAAGGGGCAGAGTTGGATCAGTTGTTGACAACAATACGAGAAAGTAACACAAAAAATGAAACTTTTTCGGATGAAAACAATTTCAGAGATGAGGAGCTAAGTGCGCTGTGATCCTTAAACAGGAATCAATTTCGGGAATTGTTCTACCTTTGTGCGAATGTTAATATTTACGGAAGAAGGAGAGAAGTTAAAAAAAAGATTTACTGTGTTTTTTATGTAAATTACGTCAAGGACTTTCAGACACGTTTTTAGCGGCGATGTTTTCTTATGGTAGCAGACAGGGTGTCTCATTGGCAATTCAAAAAGTTAAGGAGTCATTATCCAATAATTTTGTGCCCCAGAATTTAGGACCTCGTCACATAAACCGTAACCAATTTATTGCTGAACACGTTGCCAGATTTGCAAATGAGTTATTTAATGAGGAACCTGCAAACCCAAAAGCCATTATTTGTATCGATACCACTTATGTTAACATAGAGCGTAGCAAAAATTTTCAGACCCTCAGGCAGTCCTATTCAGTTCACAAACATTGCCATCTTGTTAAGCCAGTGCTAGTTGTTGCCCCAGATGGATATATTTTGGATGTTCATGGTCCATACTTTTCCGACCCAAGAAATAATGATGCGAGTATATTAAGATACCAATATAATCAGGATCAAGAACTAAGACACTGGCTGCAACCTGGCGATGTTGTGATTGTGGATAGAGGCTATCGAGATGCTCGGGAATTTTTAAATAATATTGGCATATCTGTGCAAATTCCACCAGCACTAGAAGGTAGACGTTAATTGCCAACTGTACAAGCCAACGCTAGCAGAATTATTACTAAGCAAAGGTGGGTAGTAGAAGCTCGAAACGGACACGTTCAGTCAATATTTAAAATTTTTCGTAACTGCTTTTCAATCGCCCAAATACTTAATTTGCGGACATTTTTCCGTGTTGCCTGTACCCTAATAAACCGCTACCATCCACCATTACATATGGAAGAAGCAAATGAAGAACTAGCACAAGAAATGCTTCAAATGGTAAACGAACCTAATCATGTACAAGCTAGAGCGGAAAATGAAGGCTTGTTGAGGCGGCACGGCAGATGGGCACCTTTAGAACAAAACCAATTAGAAAATTTTCCAGTTCTAAATATAGCTCAATTAAGACGCATAACTTACGGAACTTTCCAACTTAAACTAGCACCTTCTTACATACAATCACCAACTGGGCAACCACTTTTTCGAAATTGATACGGCGTTCAACGAATTAAATCTCGTTCGGCTCAGAATTAGATCTAGACATAGAAATCAAATTATATATCAAATAATAATTAGCTATAACCCTGTTCCTGATAATGATGCTGAACAAGAAGATGGTCCTATATTTGGCTACTATTGGTATTGCCAATGCAAAACAGGAGCGCGAACTATAGGAATGTGTGCACATATAACCAGTTATTTGGTTTTTGGGCTATGCAAGGCACGAAGAAGTTATTAGGCTACCGCAAACCAAAGTGCTAGCCGCTACTCAAGATGTTTTAAACAGACATGCTGCCGTCTAAATGTTCTGTTTCTTGTATATAAATCATGTAAATATTAGGTTGTTTATTTTATGTATAAGTTCCACTTTTTATCATGTAAATAATCATATTTAATACTAATTTTTGTTGAAACACCCTGTATAAAATGTTAGAAAGTACAGAATAATAAAAATTACAAAAAAGTATAATATGTAATGGTAACACTTGCGTATATCAATGTTAAAACCCACTGAACAGCCATTATTCTTATTAGGCACTATTACTTTAACGCCCTGTATATAAAAAACTAGCCATTATATTAAGTTGGTCCAATGACAAATATTTTTCAGATAGTTTTAGTCTATAACATATTAAAATTTCATTAAATTTGACTGTGGTCTAAAAACCCATAAGAGGTGTGCAGGGTCCTTTATGTCGATTTATTTTCACCTTTAAGGCTTCCATTTGCACTGTATAGGATTTCGATACTTAGTACAGTTTAGGAAAAGGATTTTGATTTTATATTTTTCAAGCATCAAAAACCCACTTAACTTAAGTAGATCACCCCGTTCATTTTTATTCATGTGAAATAACTTTTCATTTTCTATCAAAAACTGTGGGTAATGCCGGAACAGTACATTTCGACGCTTCCACTTGGACACCGCCGCTGCGACGCGAGATCATGTCGACGCGAGATCATCTCGACGCGAGCTTAATACCGCCTTTACAATACGTCCAAACTAAAAATAACGTATGAAAATGCTTTCACCATTATTACACATCATAAAAATACTTTTAGGTTTAAATCGTGTATTTTTAAGTTATATTTTATGTAAATTTAAACGTTTCGATAACAATTATAAACTTATCTTCCTCAATAAATGTTAAAATCTCAGACAAGAAACTTTCCTTGCCTAAGGTTAAAATATTTAAAAATTACTTGGGATGTTAAAACAAATTTATGAAATATAAAAAATATAAAAACCCAATCATAATCCTGGTGTGAATATAACAGTTCGATAAATGTATAATTTGTTACATCTCTAGTAAGTTCTGATACCTCTTACACTCGTAATCCTCATTTACAGTATCTGTCAATCAACGGATCAATAAACAAAGAAAAAAATTCTTACTGATAATGAAGTCTCATTAAACAAACATTAGCAAAGGTGTTTCCATTAAATCTGCGTTTAATGAAAAATGCAAATAAGGGATTAAATACAATTGAAAATAATCTTTGAGATGTTTCAGATTTCCGTTACTATTAAACACAACAACGTTTTTTGCTAAATAATAATATAATGAGACTTAAGAAACAATTACTTACAAATGAATTAAAATTCTTTGGTGTTTCTAATAACACACAATTCAAATATATGAACGGGGGGATGATAATTTTGCAGAAATATGCAGGTTTCGATTTTGCATTTAGGAGTTCTTCGCGTACCTTACGATTAATTAAATTGCGTTAAGTTAGTTGCTAATGGTACGAAAAAATCATGGCGGTATGATGTTGAACTAAATAAAAATATTCGATGTAAAGGTCGTATTTATACAGACGCTGTAAGTGACGAGTTTGTTCGAATTGTCAGTACGCATTGTCATGGTAGTGATGCTGCGCGGGTCGAAGTGGTGCACACAATTAACGCAATTAAACGGAGAGCTATCGAAACTCGAGAAATCCCAAATCAAATCCGTACCAATATCACTCAAACCATGTCGGGTGGAGCTAAGGGTAGTTTTCCAAGTCAAAACGCTGTGCGACAAATAGTTCAACGTTCCCGAAAGTTGATTAATGCAGCACCAGCACAACCTCTAGATCGCACATATATTGTAATACCTCACAATTACAAGAATTGTGGAGAAGACAATTTTTTACTTGATGATTCTGGATTTGGTGACGGCATGAGATTTACCATTTTTGGTAAAGCCAGATCTTTGTTATAATGGCAGAACCTGGTGGTTTCGTATTACCCATTTTATATGCACTGTTGCCAAATAAAACAGAAGAGACGTACACGCGCATGATACATTTAATTTGTAATACTTGGCCAAATTTCCAACCGTCTCAGATATCTCTGGATTTTGAACTCGCTGTAATTAATGCTTTCAAATCTAATTTTCCTCATGCGGAGTTGAATGGGTGTTTATTCTACTTAGTGAAGAATTTAAAGAGAAAATTGATAGAACGCTTCATAAGTCGGTACAATGATAATGTAGATTTTGCACTTCAGGCCCGCATGATTGCTGCTCTGGCGTTTGTCCCAATTAATGACCTGGAAAACGGATTGCAAGAGTTAAATAATTCAAGACCGAATGAATTGAAACCAATTTTGGACTATTTTGAGGACACGTATATTGGTAGAATGCAGCGTAACAATCACCGACGTCGGCCTCTATTCGATTATAGAATTTGGTCCTGTTATACGAGAACCTTAAACAATGAATCACGCACAAATAATTATAATAATTATTAGGCTAGACCGAATACACTTACAATATTAGGTTAGATTAATAAACAAACACACGATTTTTAGGTTAGGCCAATTACAATTACAATTCTTAAAAACCTAAAATAGAATCAGTTCACAAGAATTTTTCACGGTTAGCGGTTGTAAAGACGCTTTTAATATGTTTTAAATATGTATATGTAATAATGAATACAGTAATTTTTAAATGCATACACGTACAATATCAGACGAGATGAGGATACGTCGCACTACGCACCCTCATTTCGTGCGCTCCAGTGCGACACCCCCTAGACGAACCATCTCTGCTGCCGCTCAAGTCGGCGATATATCCTAAAAACCATGCATTTATTAATCTAGCCTTGCTTGATTTTGTAAATAAGTTTTTCATTACATGTTTAGTTATAAATGATGAGATAATCAAATTACTGATAATGCTTCTTTTTCAACCATTCTACTCTGATAAATGTTGTTTTAATTAAAAGTTCCGTAACAAGAGAAAGGCGTGCATGATCAACCTCTATTGCAGAAACATTTTTGGTGAAAACAAATCTGCAATCACAGATATATACATATATATATATATATATATATATATATATATATATATATATATATATATATATATATATATATATATATATATATATATATATATATATATATATATATATATATATATATATATATATATATATATATATATATATATATAATCGAGGTTATTTTTAAGTAAGGGCCGTTTTTTTTTAAAAAAGATACAAATATTTTTTTAAAAAAACCTTTATTTTCTGATTCTACACACTTACCTATTTTTCTACATAGTTGCCTTGTTTATTTAAACACTTGTCATACCGTACAACTAAGTTTTAAATCCTCTTCAAAATTCGGCCCCTGCTCTGACAGCCAAGAGTTCACGGCCGCTTTCACTTCATCGTCGTCATTGAAGCGCTGCCCGCCAAGATGGTGTTTGAGGTACCGGAAAAGGTGGAAATCGCTAGGAGCAAGGTTGGGGCTGTATGGTGCATGGTCCAAAACTTCCCATCCAAAAGAAGCAATCAAGTCCCGAGTCTTTTCAGAGGTGTGAGGCCTAGCGTTATCGTGGAGGAGCAAAACTCCTTTTGTCAGCATGCCGCGCCTTTTGTTTTGAATTGCTCTTCGGAGCTTCTTTAGAGTTGCGCAGTAGGCATCTGAGTTGATTGTCGTTCCTCGTGGCGTAAAGTCCACTAACAAAATACCGCGCCGGTCCCAGAACACAGTTGCGATAATCTTGCGCTTTGACAGCGTCTGTTTGGCTTTGACCGTGACGGGTGAGGTTGTACGTCGCCATTCCATCAATTGTTGCTTGCTTTCGGGAGTGATATGGGATACCCATGTTTCATCTCCAGTAACGATTTGACTCAACATGTTATCCCCTTCTTCCTCGTAACGAATCAAAAAGTCCAATGAAGTGGCAAATCTCTTCCCTTTGTGGTCCTCTGTGAGGAGTTTTAGGTTTTCAGACACAATTTTGTACAAAACCGATCTTGAAACTTGGGGAAATTCCAAAGAAAGAGTGGATATTGTGAATCTTCTGTACTCACGAATCTTTGTTTCGACTGCAGCCACCAAATCATCAGTGATCACAGAGGGCCGGCCTGAGCGCTCTTCGTCATGGACGTTTTCACGGCCATTTTTAAACTCTCTAACCCATTTACGCACTTTACCTTCACTCATTGCATTTAAGCCATAAACTTCTGTTAACTGACGATGAATGTCTGCAGCTGATAGGTTTCTCGCAGTCAAAAAACGTAACGGCCCTTACTTAAAAAACAACCCTCGTATATATATATATATATATATATATATATATATATATATATATATATATATATATATATATATATATATTTTCTACTCTGTTTTATCGTGCTTATCTCCATCTGATAATCCTATTTGTTAGTGTTGTCTTTTAAATATTTACTAAAACCAACACGCGCATCGTGCATTAACAATAATACTTTGATGTATACCTAATTTATAATGTCTAATTACCTCCTTACTTAATTGCCGCTCATTTATTTATTTTAAAGCAATTTGTGTGTGTGTGTGCGTGTGTGTGTGCGTGCGTGCGTTCGTGCGTGCGTGCGTGCGTACGTGCGCGCGCGCTCGTGCGTGTGAGTAATTGAACATACAATTAAATCAGACATAATTTTTGAGTGTATAGGTGCTCACCGCTTAGATACAAAATCTGCCTGTATAAAAAAAGCGCTATTGCATCAGGGTAGAAATGATTAGTATTATTTCATCTAATATTTAATTTAGACCTTAATGTTGTTTACAGCAGCAAATTTTTAAAGTATTTGTAATTACATTAATTAACGCGATGTCGACCACTGATTGCTACTTTCCAATTAATATAAATGAAGTTGTATAACTGTTTTAATAAGAAGCCCGAGAACAGATCCCCGTCTTACAAGACTACGGCCCCTTATTAGAATGCAAGCTTCCCAATGCATAAATAAATTAGGTCACGATCTGTAGTGGGATTAAAAGAAATGTAATAATAATTATGCACATAGACGCTTGCAATCTGAATTTGGTGTAGATCATCCAACCTTATGAAAATTTATTGATGGGATTTGCGATGTTCAGAAATCTATTGACTAAGTTTATGAGCGCTTTGTTCGCAGTGATGATGCACCAAGAAAACGTTGTAGGTATGCGCTGGCAGATCGACGTATTTTGGCATTAGCTCAAGACTACGAAAATCGCGAAATCACAGAATACCTAAGAGGAATAGCACACAATTTTCTTATGGATTAAGGTTTTTTATAATTTTTTTGTTTACTTTTAAGTCATTTTGTAAATGCAAATAATTGCTCAACTGTTGGAATTTATGATTAAATTGATATAACACAAGTGTTTTTTTGTCATTTTAATTACGACTTATTTACAAAAATGTGAAATTGCATTTTAGACCAGACGGTATGTTTTAAAATGCCCATGTTTGGATGTTTTCCATATCGAATTTTTTTGCTTTAATGGCTCCGAAATGGTACTAGCAATAATAAATTCACTATGCGCGGATCTAAAAACATGTGCTCATTTTTTTATTAATCAAAATGTTAAAAAAACGTGAAAAATTTTGCTTTTTTTACTTTGAACTAAAAAGCTATTTATTTCACAGAAAAGTTGCAAAGCAAAAAAAGTTTCGTAATTAAATTTTACACAAGAAGCAGCTAATTTAAAATCGAAGAGTACATTCTTCGTATTGCAAAAATAGCAAAAAATAATGAAAAATTTTTTTTCACGCACTCATATAACAGGTAGGATAAATCACCACACCAAATCTCATTAAATTCAGTCTGATAGTTTTTGAACAATAATTTGGCAATCTATATTTTGAAAAAAAAAGAGTCTAAACTAAGACCTCTAGATACTTGAAAATTTAATGACATAATACAGAGCACTCAAACTCTCAAATGTCTTTTGAACAATTGAAATCCATTAATTAGGAGAACCGTGGCAATTTTTTAAACATTTGTGTAAATTTTGGGCTTATAAACAATTAGAATAACTTTGCGAATTATAATTTTCTTTATATTTAAACTTATATTGAAAGTATTCAGAAAGACGCTTCTTAAAATATAAAAATAAGAAAAAGTTAAAAATATAATTGGTATGAAAAAAAAATTTAAGTAAAATGATTACATTTTCTATGGTATTAACATAAAACATACAGCGCTTAAAAAATAAATAAAATAAAAAATATTCTTAATTTGCATTTATTTTTATATCTTATATAACATTAAACACTGATATTTAAGCCTATTTTACTAATTTTTTTAAATTTTTCAATTTTGGAACTTTTAAACAAATAATTCCGAATACTTTCAATATAAGTTTAAATATAAAAAAATTTATAATTCGCAGTTATTCTAATTGCTTATAAGCCCAAAATGTACTCAAATGTTTGAAAAATTGCTAC
Source organism: Vesta saturnalis (assembly GCA_036346205.1). Taxonomy (NCBI): domain Eukaryota; kingdom Metazoa; phylum Arthropoda; class Insecta; order Coleoptera; family Lampyridae; genus Vesta; species Vesta saturnalis. The sequence continues at coordinate 4,013,451 of JARFJB010002176.1, read as the reverse complement.
GGCTCTCCTAATTAATGGATTTCAATTTTTTAAAAGATATTTCAGAGTTTGAGTATTCTTTTATATGTCATTAAATTTTCAAGTATCTAGAGGTCTTAGTTTAGGCTCTGTTTATTTTTAAAGAATTGTAATTTTTTTTCCAAAATGTAGATTGCAAAATTATTGTTCAAAACTATCAGACCGACCAAATTTGATGTGGTGATGTACCATACCAAAAAGTTTTTTTTGCCAAGTATGAGTATTCGAAAAAAAAATTTCAAAAATACTTGTTTTTTACATTTTTTTATTGTTTTTTGCTTTTTTTACAATACTAAGAATGTATTTTACGATTTTAAATTACCTGTTTCTTGTTTAAAATGAAATTACAATTTTTTTTTTCTTTTGCAACTTTACTCTGAACTGAATACCTTTTGAGTTATTCTAGTTCAAAGAATAAAAAAAGCAAAATTTTTCATGTTTTTTCAACATTTTGTTTAATAAAAATTTGAGCACAGGTTTTTGGACTCGCGCATAATGAAATTATTATTACTAGTACCAATTTGGAGCGATTAAAGCAAAAAAATTCGATTATATGGAAAACCTCCCACCCAAAACAGATACCGCTTAGTCTATAAATTATAATATGTGATTCTGATGGGGAGAGATAAGTTCGCGTCGAAATAGTGGTGTCGAAACAGGAGCGTCGATGTGACCCCGTCGAAATAATACCGTTGAATGAATCAATAATACAAAACGTGATTATTTAAAGGATGAGTTCGCGTTGAGAAGAGGTCTTGTCGTTTTTGTTTACATTCTAGTAGGTAATGATTTTAAAAGTACGATATTGTTTGATTCATCTAGTTGGCGGCTGTCCTTAACCTTAGTGTTTGGTCAAATACTGTCAAAATTCGTACTTTATTTTTAATAGTGCTATCATCCCTTAAGACTAAAAAAATGAAACACTATTCTTAAGAAGAAAGAGTAGATATGACGTTTAACCTTGGTGAATGTTTTAGAAATTATCTGTTAGCGTCAAGAATATACGTAAAAAGGTGTCTCGATCGACCACATCCTGAAAAAAGAGCTCTTCAAGAACTGCTACAAACTTCTTGTGAAACTGGTAGTGTATCCTATAAGAAACAGACTAAAGCACAGTCTATTGTAAATAATGAGGACATTGAGTTTTAGGATCAGTGGTCGATAATGCAAATGTAAGTTCAAGAGAAATTTCTAGACAAATTGGAATTAGTCAAGCAAGTGTTTGGAAAATTTTGAAGGAACGTAAGTACCATCCTTATCACATACAACTTCATCAGAATCTGGACGACATTTTCAACGGAGGTTGGATTTCTCTGTATGAAGTCTTGAAAACATGATTTCTTTAAATTTGTTTTATTTACCGACGAATCAACTTTCCACAACAACGGCTTGGTAAACCGACATAATTTTCATTACTGTAATACTCAAAACCATCACCTGTATCGCCTGTGGACCACCAAAATCGGTGGAGCCTCAATGTATTTGGGGGAATTGTAGGAGACCATGTGATTGGTCCATTTTTTTTTATGGAAACTTGAACGGTGTAAAATTTTTACCGTTTTTAGAACAAGAATTTTCGAGTCTCCTAGATGAAGTTTCTGTAGATATTGGAAACAAAATGTAGTTACAGCCAAATGGTGCTTTCGAAGAACTTAACATATCAACTTGAAATTTGGCACACATATAAATGTTAACTACCCAAAGCGACTGATTGTTTTTGGGGTCAGTGGAGTACGGAGAAAGGGGTAAAATTGGAGGATAAGTACCGCTTTTGCAAATTTTTATTTTTTTAGATTTTTTTCCTTTTAATATGTAATTAGTAATATAATTGTGAGTATTTTTTGTACCCTATAATTTTTCTGCACAACAAATGGTTTGCGAGATATTAGCAAAAAAAACCGTCACTTTAAAAAACCGGTTTTTCCTAAATATCTCCGGAACAACTTAACATACTCAAAAAGTGAAAACATGATTAGATAAGAAATAAAATTTGCCAAAAAAATTCTTTTAACAATTTTTTCGAAAATTTTGCCATTTTCGAAATATTTCCAAAACACTCGATTTTGGAACCCGCCCACAAGACTTTTTGGTATTAGAAAGAAAATCAAATTTCTGATCGAAAAGCATTCTTGTAATTTTGTTGCAAAGTTTTTCGCTTTCGAGTTATTTACAAAGAACCGATTTTTTGATGTGGAAGTATTGATACAATTTGCAGCGGTTTTTAAAGTATAATCAAGAAATGACATAGAATACAGGGCGTTGTATTTAAAAAAAGCTAACTTTAATATATTACAATTTTATTAAGCACCCTGTATAATTGAAAATAATTTAAAAAAATAGTCCTTATCAATTTACATATGTCACCAACAAATTAAGCTGATATTTCGTACCGTTTAGGCAGAAGAGACCGAGGAAATGGTCGTGAGTCACCCTTTATAACACATTTTTTTGCCTTTGGCGGACTAATTTCTCTTTACGTATACGAGTCAATAACTCAGATTTATGAAGGTATGTGTGTAGTTACTCTTATTACGAGCATTTTGAAAAAATAAGAATACTACGTTAGTCTGAATACTTTGTCGAAAACATACATAGTAATGAAAAGGTTGTTGAAAATACATGTTGAACATAATTGCTTTTCTCCTTCCTTTATTAAGAGCTGCCCCATAATTAGTTATATTAAGTTTTAGTTCAAAGTTTATTTTACATATTATAGTTTTACTACTAATTGCACGTTACTAGCTTGATGTGAAGTTTAGAGTACCTCATTATATAGGACATATACGAAGTTAAATGTAAACTTACTTATTTTAACGTAGTTAACGTTTTATTAATTTAAACTAGGCTTTATGTTATCTAATTATAGTAACGAAACATGTATGAAAGCCAAATTTAACAATACACTCAACAATACTTTTTAAAGAATTAAAAAAAATAAATCGAAGAAGAACATTAATTTATGCGTACCTGTTAAATATATAAAATTGCTGAATGTATTTCGAACAAACCTTGCCTAAAAGTGTTTTGGGAAATGGTATTACAAAATTATAAAATCAAGTGAATCCCTTACGATTGCGTTTTTTTTAGTGTGTCATTATTGTGCAAGATTGTGGCAGTATTAACATCATTTAGGTTCCTAAATTGAAAAGGTGCAACTAAGACCATGCAAATATTTTGTAGTCGTTCCTCAAATATTTTGAAAATTTACCATGAATTGAATGAAAAGCGTTACGGTTACTTCCGTTTAGCATTGTCTTTGGGAGCTTAGAGATTAATACTGTGTTTGTGATTGAAATAATTTCTCAAAAAATTCGTACAAAGAATTGATTTACGGTGCGTTTTGTCTGTTCATGATGAAACATTTTTGTGCCTTGAAATGTGTTCTCAAGATGACCTAGAAGGTCTGAAAGTTTATCAAAATTTCGGAATTTTGTCAATACAGAAGATATTAATAAGTAATACTGGACGCCTGAACTATCCAGGCTTTTGGGTTCTTTAGAGCTAGGATTTTAATATTTGTTGGTAAAGTAGATATTGGTGTATATATGTTATTGACACCTGTGTGCTTTATGCAATGGAGTTAATGATGGTTTGGATTTTGATTCTTATTACACTGTGGCTCGATGGTAACTTCTGCTGTGTTTCAGGATGTCTTTAATAGATAGCGAAAACTGTTAGTGTCGTAAATTACTTTTTGTAGATCCATGTATCGTGAAGTGGTTAAGGCAACGGTATTGAAAAGAGTACTCATTGTAGACACCAGCCTTCTCGTCAAAATTGTGTATGCTTACTTGTGCACCACGTGCGTGAAGCAAAGGTCTTGCCTTACTTAATACCGCAACCCGAAAAATTACAATCTATTTTAGATTGGGTTGAAAATAGATACATCTAGAGAAAAAACTGAAGGGAGGATAGACTTCACCAACGATAGAGTTAGCTGCACTTCGAGAATATCATGTAAGACTAAATATCACAATGCAAAGAGGGAATAGGGCTTGTTTCATTTGCAGTAGGATAAAAAATGTTATCCGGGCCACTTCCGAAAGTCGAGCACTCCTTATGAGAGAATTTCGTCATGTGAATAGGCCACATTTATTTCATGAACCAGCTTTACAGGATTTTCTACGTGGATTGCAATAGGTAGCTCGATCTTAACCAAGATTAGATTAGAGCAGATGATTTTGTGGTTAATCGGATTCGTTAGCCAGTATCATGCTAGGTCGTCAACGAGTAGACGAGGGGATGCGGAGAGAATATGGGGTATTATCTAGTGTTTCCTCTATCTCCTCGGGGATGTCGCCAAGGAGTTGTGTAAGGATCGCGGGGGTTGTTTGAATTTTATTTAGGTTTTCTTCGTGGGAATTTGCGAAAACGGTAGTTATAAGGAGTGGTAAGGATCTTTCGGGTTGGGATTGTGTCGCCAAAGATTATTTTGTGTGCAACGTTTTTCTGTAGTGTTTGTTTTCTGTGTGTGATCGGCAGAATGTTTGAGTGTTGTATTGTGATGGCGTTAGGGTACCTGATGGGTAACCTGCGAATCCGTCTGAGTATTTGGCGTTCACAGGAACCAATAGAGGAAAGGTGATTGGGGTTTACTTTGGTATATATGGGTGCTCGGAAACCCATAACAGGGCGGGTGTATGTTTTATAGGTGCGTTGTAGTGTTTTTGGGTGGCAACCTCTGATTCTACCACGGAGGGCGCCCAGTAGGTTTTCGCGGTTTCTAATCCTATTAAGTGTTCTTTTTACATCGGGGAGCCAATTGAGGGTTCTAGTGAAAATAATTCCTAGGTAGGTGACTTCACGTTGGAGAGGGAGTCTTTCTTGGTTTAGGGCAAGGGAAACATTTCTGTCGACAAGCTTTGGGAATTTATCTTCAGTGTATTTAGGATGTCGGAAGAGGACTGTTTGGGTTTTGGTGGGATTGACGGAGACTCTCCACCGGTTGGCCCAGTTGGAAAAGTTCTGGAGGGTTTTGGATATGAGGCGGAAGGCCGTTGCGTTGTTCCGATTAACCGTCCAGAAGGCGGTATCATCCGCAAACTGCGCAACGACTACTCCGGGTTGTGTAACTTCGGGAATATTGGATGCGAAGACAGTGTAAAGGATTGGGGCTAAGGCAGAACCTTGCGGTAGGTTGACAAGAATCGGAAAAGGTTTTCCCTACTTTGACCGGAACTGACCGATTGGTCAGGTACGAGAGCAGGAGATTGGAGATAGGGTCGAGTATGTTGAGGTTTCGGATCTTGTGTAGTAGACGGGCGTACCAGACCCTGTCAAATGCTTGCTTAATGTCCAGAAACAGCCAGATTGCATTGTTTGTGATTGAATGCTCGGTTTCCGTAAGCAGCTTCAACAAGGATCGTGACACGTTCGGTTAGGACGAAAGCCAAATTGGCTGTTCGGGAGGAGGTCGTTGGATTCTAGGTGATCCCTGAGTCGCCTGGCTGTAATCTGCTCAAAGCATTTTCCGAGACAACTCAGGAGGGAAATGGATCTATAGGAGGAGGATGTGGTTAGGTTGGAGTGGGGTTGGGGTATCATCACGGTGAAGACCGATTTCCAGCCCGCCGGGAAGTGAGATAGGGTTAGGCATTTGTTATAAATGCCTGAGAGTAATCGGAGGGCTGAATTTTTCGATTTAGGCCGTCACGACCTGGAGCTTCCCAATCCTGATGAACAACGAAAAGATCCTTGCGGAGACCTACGACCTTATTAAAGATATCCCTGAGATTAATCCATAAAATTCTATAAAATGGTCTTTTCACCCTCCGTGTATCTCGAAAACTGTTCATTTTTAGATTTGTATGCATGAGAACCACGGTTAAAGAAGAACAACATATTTTAATTTCACCCATTTTCACCAATGGTCACTTCCCATAGGAAATGTGTATGTGTGCGTGCGCGTGTGTGCGTGCGTGCGTGCATGTGTGGGTGTGTGTGTGTGGGTGGGTGTGTGTGTGTGTGTCTGTCTGTGTGTGTATGGATGTATGTTAGTACCCATGATAACTCCAGAACGAAAATACATACATACCTAAAATTTTGTATTTAAACTTTTCATTTGGCTTAGACTGATTAGGTTTTGGGAGAAATCCAGTGATGGAGAGGCGGGGTTTATTAGCGTAATTTAGCGGCAAAAAACGTAGAATTTAAGTGTTAGTTCAAATTTTTTCATTAATTGAACAACGATTAATTTTACAGGAAAAAGTGTAAACGTATTTTTTAATTAAAATTTAATTTTGCATCAATTTGAGTAAAGGAGATGGAATTCTAAAAGGAAATATATTACTTGAGCATTTGTCTAATATTGCCAGATCATTAAGATATATGCAATATTCATTTTGCGTTATGTATGAGAGCGATCTCGTGAATTGTACCTACACATTGCATGCAAGCTATTACCATTTTAATAAAAGATCGATTTTTTGTACCAAACTGACTGAGTAAGGGCCATAACCTAAGAAAATAAGCAAAATGTCTATTAGGTTTATCTCACTATTTATCCTTTAATGACGTTTGATTTTTATTCTTGCAGGTTCATTCAAAGAGGATGTAATTACACTTGCATACAATGACAACAGCTTAGTGGAAGCGCCAGCTATAAAAAATTGTGATACAAGCAAGGCGTTAGGTGCACGTGTATTTTAGACCCAAATGATCATTTTGGCCCGTAGTTCCTACGAAAATTACTCTTAGGGGGAGACTACTAGCCCTCACTTAGAATTGAAATACATTTCTTTACAAATCGTAAGTAAACGTGCTTTTATCCTGTTTGAAAGATTTGTGGTTGGCAAATAGATACTGACAGTAGTTTGAGTAGTCCTAAAGGGAGTTAAAAACAAGTTTCGACCCCTACAAGGGAATTTACCCCCTAATTCTATTATTCTTTTTAGAGAAAGATATATTTTTTTAGTTATAATATTATTGCCCAGTTATGACCCAACTAAATTAGAATACAGTCTTAGGGGGTGCTCTGAATGCCCCCTCAACTAATTTAAGCGGTTTTCTATCGACTTTTTTATGAAGTGCAAAATACATCAGAACCGGGCAGTTTTATTTAATAAGAGAAAAAATAATACTATAAAGGTATAAATATTTATTTATAAACACTGTACTGCAAAAAACTTTCTTCGACAGCTGTACAATCCGTAAGAAATCTCTTTTGAAAGCTAGCGTAGTGTTTATGGTTTACAGATGGTTGTTCTTCGTCTAGAGCATACTGAAATTCGTATAACAGTCTAGTCACTTCTGGGCTTCCGATAGTAAATGGCTTTAGTGGAGATGGATTCTCAGTCAGCCAATTGCACCGCCTTTTCCCTTAATCCGCGAGTTATTTTGCGCATGTGCATGATCGATACCACCAAGTGCAACAAATTTGTTATCAGTTATGGGCACCACACATTTTCCTGAAAAAAAGAAAAAATATAATTGATCAAATTATTTACTTTATTATTTTACATACCTGATTCAAATTCAGCATTTATAGATGGCACCTTGGCTTTCAGATCGATGATGTCCGCTAAGTGAACAGGAAGGCATCGGGCGTAGTTTTGATGATCAAATAAAAATACCAAGTGATCGTTTTTGCTATAGAGTTCAAGAATCTCTAAACCTAAAAGTGTATTCCAGTACTCAAAATTTGGATTAATTTTTGACTTTTCATCAGCCCACTGTTCCAAAGTAACACCATCTGGATCGTACAATTCATATGCTTCAAAAAGAAATGAATAAAGCGCGCTTGCTGTAACCTGGTGTATAGCAAGTACTTTCATTATGTTGGAAACCTGAAAAATAGGCCAAAAGAATTCAGTATTAAAGGCAGTTTTTTTTTTATACAAGTATATGTAACAGTTCTTCGGCTGATCCAGAGGTAATAACACCGGAATTTCCTGACAGCATTCTATCCACTGTTTTCAAGGTACTGACCTAACATTGACAAGAAAGATTTCTCAATGTGCAAATGTCCCAGAATAACAACAAACAACTCTTTGCCGAATTCTCTTGAATACTGCCATTGGATGTGCTTGCAAATACAATAAAGCTGCTGATCCACACACATAACGGTAACTTGATCACCGTTAAGTCGATGTTCATTGCGTGTTTTATAATGCTTGGATCAGTTGCTTTTTGTCGAAACATTGGCAAAGTTGAATTATTGGCAGGTAATAGTGCTATTGTACTTAAGCTGGCATAATAAGTAGGCCATGGTACTATCGGGGTATACTCAGTTCTATCTTCAGCTAGTGTATAGTGCACATGGGTTAACCATGCGGCCTCCTTTTTCATAATATCCTCAATGTTACCTAAATTAACAAAAATATGTTCAACGGTAATACGATACCTGAAATAATCATTTTATTTTCAACATTATCTGCATAGCAATATGAAAGGGGAACTTGGCAAGGTAAAACGCATTCGGAGACACTTGAATAAAAATCTGGAAGTTCTGGTACAGATCGATATCCAGCGCGCTCCACATTCGTGTATGAAGTTTTATGTTTCTGGTCGATGGGCAAAGAATTTTCTTCTGGAAGCTAAAATATAGAAATACTGGTTCCATGGAATTCATTCTTGTTAGTAGCGCTGGTTGTTTTGTGGTCTATGTTGTCCATAGCTGAAACCGTGAATAAACCGTGTTTTACGAGTAGATTTGATGGACAGGTGATTCCAGCTTCCTTGGAACGTTCCACTACCATTCCACAAAGCTTCGACGTGACCTCTATGATCCTGTTGGAAGAAACAGAAAAATCCTTTTGATGCAGTTTATCAATTAATGTTTTCTCCCAGCCTTTTCCATAAAGAGACAACCCTATGTAAATCGGTCAGGGATGCTCTCTGTTTTTATTGTTGCCCTTTAGGCATTCCCTGATAGTACGACAAGAGTATTAGTTGACATATAGACAGGGTAGGTTGTGTAGCGCGACAGTCTTCCCTGGTTGCTGTTCCGTACAGTAAAGTGTGTACGGCGTTAAGAATAGGAGCTGGAATACATAATTCTACGCAATTTTTGTCAAAGGAACCATTAAACGATGGTTTTCACTCTGCAGTTACACGTCGCAGTCTTTTAGCAAAATGTCCTGATCTTCTTTATCCCGCACAAAAAATAAATTAGCATTAGCCGTCATTAAAGTGTACTCACGGCTACATTTTTTCGCTCTTAAATTAGGAACGTGAGCAAATATTTTCTGCCTAAATCTTGTCTCATGCTTAAGCAATGTAGCTAGACGTTACTTGGACATTCGAATTAGGTAGCCCATTGCAAAAACAAAATTGGAGCTCCTATTAAGCTTTTGGTTAATATAAGCGAATGCCATACCTTCACACATGATTTTATTTTCATCTGCGGCACCTTGGCATGTCGTGTTTCTTGTTTTACTGTACAGGGGAAAAGGCACTTTGGATGTTACTTTCCTTCTTGGGCAGACATGTCGCCTTCGGCCAGCAATGCTAATAGATCATTGTCACATAAAGTCTCAGCACATCTACGAATGTTACTAAAGACGTCGCCAGTATCACATTGACGAAGAGGATCATTCCATTTCTCAGGGCACTTGCAAAATATAGAAAGTGATTCCTTCAGATTTATAAAAGGGGAGATGACCTAATGCTTCTTTCAACGGGTTTAGCATCTAACTATTTTTCGGTGATAATCGTTACAACTTTATTTTTCCGTTTTTCCAACAAGACGATTGTAGTCTATACACGTGGGCCTTAATAGTTCTAAGTTGGCTGATAAAGAGATATACCCCTTATCTGTTGGAATTTCTATAACATCATTTGCAGGACAAACAAACACGCCCCTCCTACCTTGGCATAAAAAGCAAACTTCCCAGTATACTATCTGAGAAGTGTTTGGTTCCGGTACCGCCAACACTAACTTGTTTCTTCGCACTATTATAATATTTAACAAACTTAAAACAATAACAGTCCACACCTCACACTAAAGAACCACAAAATAAACACAACCGACACCACCGTCAAGCGTTGTACATAAATAAATAGGCGTTTTCGATTTTACTACACTACTACACTACCAAGATAATAGCTCGTACATCTATTGACATTAAAATAATGTAGAATACCTATTAATTAAGTTAAGCGAATCTGTGTATAACCTATCACTGAATTGTTAAGTTGGGGCGTGAGAAAGGGAGCACCCCCCCAAACGCCCCCAAAAGTTTTAGTTTCTTAATTTGCATTAAATTTATTGTGTGTAAATGTAATAACCTAAAAAATTTCAACAAAATTAAGGGTAACCAACCCGTTTTAGGGGTTAATTGTTTTGACTGTTTCTAAAGATTACAACTACCTGATTGTCATTCACGATGCTTTAAAACAGAATGAAAGCTAATTTACTGACATTTCGTAAATAAACACATCTAAATTTTGAGGGGGTCAGATGGATGCCACCACTCCCTCCCTAAGGAAAATTGTTTTAGGAACTTCGGATCAAAATAGTTATTTGAGTCTATAGTACACGTGTACCAAACGCCTTGCTTGTATCAGAATTTGCGGTGTTTCACCATCCAACCTACATACACATGGGTAGGTATTTCAGAAGGTTATGCAACCGACTGTTTTTTCATCTTCGCTAAACCGGCTTGTTAGCTAATTTTACAACTTTTGGCCAAGGTTCGCTAAGATCTCCGGTATGTGCGTGTGTGTGCGTGCGCGTGTGTGCGTGCGTGCGTTCATGTGTGTGTGTGTGTGTGTGTGTGCGTGCGTGCATACGTGGGTGCGTGCGTGCGTGCGCGCCCGTGTGCGTTCGTGCGGCGGGCGGGCGGGCGTGCGTTCGTGCGTGCGTGCGTGCGTGCGTGCATGAGTGTGTGAGTGAGTGCGTGCGTGCGTGCATGCGTGCGTGCGTGCGTGTGTCGGTTTGTGTGTGTATGGATGTACCCACGATAACTCCAGAACGAAAACACATACTTGAAATTTTTTATTTAAAGTTGTTTTCATTTGGCTTAGACTGATTGGGTTTTGGAAGAAATCCAGTGGTGGAGAGGCGGGGTTTTATTAGCGCAATTTAGCGGCAAAAAAGGTAGAATTTAAGTGTTTTTTCATTAATTGAACAACGATTAATTTTATTAGAAAAAGTGTCAACGTATTTTTTAATGAAAATTTAATTTTGCATCAATTTTCTTTATAAAGTTTTTTAATGTAAAGCGAAGTAAATATAAAAAGTAAATAAATATGTTTGAAAATGCTGATGCTGTATTATCGACATTTTTATAGAAGCGGGCGGCTTTGAAATTTTTTTACGTTAACATGTATCTATCTGTATCTATGTATCTATGAATCTCTACCTGACGTGAAGTTTTAAATGTCATTCTGATATAGATTATTGTTTTTATTTTAACAATGTTGCATGTTTTCGTTATGAACGTATAAAAAATAGGTTGCAAGGTTATGCTAAAAAAATTGAAATTAAAATTATTTCATCTCTTTTAATTTAACTTAATATCTAGATGTCTACTAACTTCTGTCTGTTGTGAACTTTTAAACGTCTATTTGACACAGATTATTGTTTTTGTGTTTACAGTGTTGCCTATTTTCGTAATGAACTTCTTATAAAAGAGGTGGCATAATTATCCTAAAAAAATTGTTATTAAAATTATTTCATTTCCTTTAACTTCTTTTTTGTAGCTTTGAAAGTCGGGTGGTGTCCCACACCAGATATTTTATATTTATTCATGTGTACCGCTTCCACTAGTTTGGTACCCAAAACAAATGTTGATTTTTCTATAACAACTTTACCAAATCATTCTGCTTATAAGCATTTTTGCCATTCTACGTATTAAAATATTTACTAAAGTTTAAGAGATACACGATAATAATATTTTGTTAATAATTTTTTGTTCGAATGTAATTCCTGTGATCACATCTCATTTTATAGCTTTTGTGTTCTTTTAATTGCATAATAAAATGTATTTTAACTAATTTGTGTATTTCTTTTCAGGAAATATGGATTCCGAAAATTCAAGCACAAAACCATCAATTAAGCAAGCCAAATATTTAATCTGTAACTAATTCAGGTTTATGTAAATGATTTATTATTAATTTAAATATTTGTAAGAAACTGTAAGATATATTAATATTTCTGAAATAAATCTTGTTTGGCTTATTTAAAATTTAAATTATTAAAGAATATGTGGAATATAAAACTGGTACGTTATCGAGTAACAACCGGCTGGAAAAAAAGGGGTAAAAATGTCTTGTCAAGTTTCATCAGAATCCCCCTGTATTTTATCGTTCGCACAAAGTCTGAAGTTGACATCTCAACCCCTTAGAGATATCTCCCCTAACTTTAATGTATTTTACTTTTTTTTCTCCTTTCCCTTATAATTCTTCTGCAGATACTTTTCATTTTCTTTTCTTTATCTACAAAGTGCTACAGTGTATAAAGTAATACATTTTATTAATATTCTATAGTAGATTTAACAAAAGGAAATTTTGCAATTACAAAAAATAAACATTATGAAAAGGAGGGTTAGTAACGAAAAATGTAACAGGTTTATATTCGGTTATAAATTTTAATGGCTTTGCTTTACAATTTCATTTAAAAGGTACGATCACTATGTAAATATTTTCGCCAGCAAAGCAGCACCAACGAAACAGCATGCTCCTATTTGTTTGTAATTTAGAGCTCAATGCTTAATTTGCATAACAGCCTGTCCGAGATTCTCTACAAGCGAGCAAAAATTGTGATTTAACTTATTACATGTAGGGAATGCATTGAATAAGTAGAATTCTTATGCTGGACAGAAAAATCATAAAAACTTTTATTATATGAATTCTGTTCCATATATAGAAACTATAATTGCAAGTGACTGTAATAAATTCTAAAAAAAATTTAACATTTACCACTGTCAGCACCTGCACATAAATAAATACAGAGAAAATATGTAAATTGTAAGTATTTACATTGACTAATACGACCACCTCAAATAAATTGAGTTGGATAAACGTGTTTATACACATTTATGTTCAAAGGAGCCTAATTTACTAGAAAATGTTTAGCTTACTAGATTAAAAACTTTTTTTCAACCCTTAGGTTTGTACAAGTTTTCATATTCAATCTTAATTAAAACGTGATCGTGCAGTAATATATAAGGCACATAGATGTACAAATAAGTTTCCGACGTTTTTATCATAAATTGGACATTTATTTCGAAAGAACGGAACCTAATAATTTATAGGAAGTATTGTCCTTGCTTGACATTACTCTTTCCCAACCTTCTGACAGCATACAGATACACCATCGGAAGAATGCTTCATGTTTTGAGGTTATACACGAATCAACGACCCAATTTTTGGTAACTTCCTATGATGTGAAGTGTTGCTCAGACAGGCCATGCGCCATCTATCGGAACAAGTGGAAATCAGAAGGAGTAATGTCTGGTAAATACCTCGAGTGGGGTCAATCTTCCCAACTGAGTGATTCCAAGCTTATTCCACCAAATACGCAACAAGAGTTTTTTCCGTGAATATTGGGCTAAGCTGTAGATGTTGAAGAACGGCCAGGTGCTCCTCATAATTTCTTTCTCTTTGGACCAGTCACTATACGGTGTAGAAAATACATTCGTTTATGCCTGACAAGCAGAATTTCACGTGTCAAGAGTCGACGTTCGTCTCTTGGCGTCAGTTCATACGGAACCCAATTTCCTTGTTTTTGAATCATTCCCAATGATTTCAACTAGTGTGAAACTGCTTGTTGGGTCACTCCTAATGCAAGTGGAAATTTTTCTTGCGTTTGGCACAAATCTTGATCCAATAATGCTTCCGTGTTATCGTATACCTTCCGCTACGATCTACGTCCTCTATGACAAATTCACCGATCGCAACCTTTTGATACCACTCACTTAAGACAGCTTCACCAGGCTTGACGTAAATTCAAACCTAATCAGTATCCACTTCCATCGCATTGTTATTACGTGCAATATTTGGATCATGTTGTTGAGCTCTATTAGCTTCGTCTAATGCTTTATCCAACATACCCCAAAAACCACAAAACACTAGCAATGTGCTCACGTGTTCCAAGAGTTCTTGCACCTGATTTGCACGTACTGTGGTAACCAAGAGTTAGATCTTTCACATTCTCGTCGGCTTCTTGATTTTCTTTGGGGTTGTAAGAAATCCACAATTGACGTTTTGTCGCTTTGCGAAAAATGTCTAATTCTTATGAAACCAGGATAATCTATATGGAATTCTTCTTCATCTCGTTTAACTTATCTTGAATGTAAGATGGCATACCAATGTCCGAATGATTCTAGCAGACGTAAATTCCTTATAGTACACAAAATTCAATTCAATTTGTCCATTATCCCATAACAAGAAATTTTCTCCATTTGCAGTGGCCGTAAATACCGGTCGAAATTGGATGTCTTGCCGACGGTTTGGAACTGCGAGACCCAAGTTCTCACTTGCTCGAATATTCCTGATAGTTCTCTTCATGAAACTTACTCAGGCCATCCTGCTGCTACTGCTTGACCAACAGTTTCTGATGCGGTAGATATGAGAAACAGTGGCGTGTCTATAGTAGATGTTCTTTGATGGTATTATATACTTTAGTAGACCCTACAATTGACGTTTTGTCGCGAAAGCGCGAAAAATGACTAGTTCTTATGAAACCAGGAGAATCTATATGGTATTTGGTATACCCCTACAGCGAGTTCTCGAAGATAATCCAAAGTGAGATGAGGGAAGGCACCTAAATGATGCTTATTTATTTTAACCCAACGAGCGTTCTGTCTATAAAGATTTTCTACTTCCACCCGGGCTTGTATAACATTAACCTCGATTGCTGACTTAGCGCCTAACATAAGAACTCGAGAGTGAAACTTGTTTATTATATATATATATATATATATATCATATATACGATAGAAATCGCCAAGGTTTTCGATATTTGGTATTGTAATTGTTTGACCATGAAGCCTAAATATGGATCTGAGGTGACCGTTTCTGGCTTCAACTATCCTCCATGTTTTAGCTTTTATGCGGCACTCATTTGCTTCTTCAGTCGACAATTGGTTTTGGCCCCGTTCAAGACAACCATCTTGTTTGAAATACTCACATCGTCAAGCAGAGGTATGGAATCTCGATATCCACCATCCAGCACAAAAATATCACCTTGGTGAAACCATGCTCCTATTGCGTCGCCATCCCTATTAAGATCATTAATCAGCATTTTGGCATCATTAGTGCGAAAAATAAGGACCTTGGATTCCTAGTATATATCCGTCAGGAGCTACAATGAGAGCCGGTTTTACTGAGTGGCGACTCTTATGCACATTGTAAGATTGGCACGAAAGTTATTACTTTTTGATATATAGGAGTAGGTCCCGTCAATATATGAAATTGCTATCGGTGTATTGGGTTGAGGATTATATAATTGGTTGGAAAATTCTGTTACATGGTTGGCAATGTAATCCTCCCTTGTAATGGCTTCAAGTCCAAAGTAACTAGGCACGAATCTTTGCATTAGCGATTGTCTAACTGCAGCAATGACCATACTTACAGCCGATCTACTTGGGTAGTGAAAAATAATTTTCAAAGACTTGTCCGACAAACCTTGCCGAATCTTGCATAAAAACGTCAAAAGGTCCTTTTTGGTCACATATCTTTTTCCACCTTGCCGAGGTACTGAATCACAAAACGTATACAATTCCCGAAATTGTTATTTCGTAACAGGGGCTACGGAATCTTCTTCACTAAAACTATCTTCGTCCTCGTATATCACTTTTTTTCACTAACGAGTCGGATTTCTTAAAAAAATTCCTGTATTTGCTGACCTTTAATGACATATGACCTATTAACAGACCGCAATCCTGGAAGTAAATGCTCCAAAATAAAACCCTTGCCATCCAAGTATGGGTTGATGTTTGTTTCAAATCATTTAGCCGGGTCGTTTTCAACAAGAACTATTTCGTTAAGGATCAGTCGAAAGTAATTAGCTTAAGCTCTGGTCAAATCTGTCACTTCTAGAGGTGGCCTACCATTCTCATTTTCTCTGAAAATGGCTATTTCCCTTTTAACCATATTATTATCGCCATCCACTCTATTGATTAGCCCTGGCTGTGCTAACATATTACAAATATAACATGGTAAACGATTTGGAAATGCTATTTATACAACTCTTCAAAAATCACAATGTTTACGGCAAAACTCCATATAAATGGAAAATAATTAAAAGTGCCCATAATGAGCACAAATAATATCAATTATCTTCAAATAATCTACTCATTACCTTTCTTGTAATGGTACTTTATGGTAACAAGTACTTATAAATAACAAATTTTGACCAAAAACTAACTGTCACAAAATGGAATTCATTAAAAGTGAAAAAGTTAAAAACAAGTTATTAATCGAAGGCTATTGGTTTATTAAAAACACAGTTTATTGGAAATGTGAAGTTTCTAAAGAATTAAAGTCCCCTGCCCGGGTGATAGGAATCGACGACAGTGCAACAAAAAGAAAAAATAATGTGCGCAATCACATACCTGACGCTGCAATTGTAGTCTCTACTAAAGTATATAATACCATCAAAGAACATCTACTATAGACAAGCCACTGTTTCTCATGTCTACCGCATCAGAAACTTTTGGTCAAGCAGTAGTAGCAGGATGGCCTGAGTAAGTTTCATGAAAAGAACTATCAAGAATATTCGAGCAAGTGAGAACTTGGGTCTCGCAGTCCCAAACCGTCGGCAAGACATCCAATTACGACCGGTATTTACAGCCACTGCAAATGGAGAAAATTTCTTGTTATGGGATAATGGACAAGTTGAAGATCAACTTACAATTTTTTGTACTATAAGGAATTTATCTCTATTGGAATCATTCAGGTATTGGTATGCCGATGGGACCTTCAGTACTACTCCACTCCTTTTTGGGCAGTTGCATACCGTACATTTTTAACAAGACAATAATACTGTGCCACTAGTTTACGCGATTCTACCAAATAAAACCGAGAAAACGTATTCTGAACTTTTTCGCAAGATTAAATAATGTATACCGGATGCAAATCTACAGACAATAATGATCGATTTTGAAAGTGTCCTGCATTATCCATTGTACTGCACGGAGTAATTAAATATTTTGATGTTTTGTGCGACATAAATGTGTTCCCTGAAGAAGTATAACCCATAATTAATTATCTTGAGGACACGTAGATCGGTCGCCCAAATCGAATACATTGGCGTCCACCTCGATTTCCGTTAAGTATGTGGAATTTTTATGAACCTACTCTTGAAGAAGAATCAAAAACTAACATAAGTATTAAAAGGTTTCCAGGAGTCACTTTCAGCGAATCACCTTAGCATTTGTAAATGTATAGATGCTATCAAACGACAAGGCCTTAAAGAGTTGAAAATAGAACAATTTTTGTCTGGCGTTGAACCTCCAATGGGTAACTGTAACTTCCTCGTGGTTGTGCGGAAAGAATAATGCGCATAGTGCACAATTTTGAGTACAACATAGATATTACAGGATGTGTTCACAGTCTTGCTCACAACATTGGTTATTAGGTGTAAATTTATTTGTAAATAAAATTAGACAAATTTTTCTTGGTGTAATCGACAAAGATAACTTAGAACATTTAATTATATATATATATATATATATATATATATATATATATATATATATATATAATATATATATTATATATGATTGATTTATTAAATACACAAAGAAAAATACAGCTGTTGTGTTATTTACTAAGTTTACATGTAGTATTAAAGCACAACCTTCTAATTTTTTTTTACATTTTAATTATCTAACAAATATGTTATCAAGTCCAAATTATATTTGTTATACAGTTATCGATTTAACTCTTCATAACGAACAACTGTTTATTTGACGTAAGTTGGACTTCTTAGAGGAAAAATGGCTGATTTGTCAGACTAATCTTTTCTTGGTATCTTTTCATAATAATTCTTTTGAACTGAAAGTGCTACTGGAAGACTGAGAACAATTAAAGGCGTGATCATCTTTCTCTTGCTCTTATACAAGACGGTTTAGGATGGAGATTTCTACGATTGCAAATTCGAGACTCACAATTAGCTCTAGCTCGTTGATGCGAGTCCCATAAGTTTTCGTAAAGGAAGAAGTCGATTCTGGTTAAGGATTTTCGTACTGCATAACCTATCCACTTTCTCGGAAGTTTACTTTATTCTTAACCATTTTCATGAAGCGCGTTTAAATATCGTTCCTTTCTATCCATGAGATAGTTGTTTACTCAGAAATATTCAGAATTCACCTAGAAAATCTGTCCGTGAGACAGGAGTTTCAAAATCGAGCGTCCAACGCATTTTGAAGCGTGCCAAATGGAGAAGTTTTATTCCTAGATTAGTGCACGCCTCACTGAAGATGATTATGACCGCAGAATCCAATTTTGTGAGTGGTACCAATGAAAAAGAGGAAGTTCCGAGTACCCTCCACGCTCACCGGATTTGACCCCATGGATTTTTTCTGTGGGGGCATGTTAAACACAATGTTTACACCACAAAACCAGCTACAATCGATGAGTTGAGCAGCTATTGAAAGAGAATGTGCCGAAATACCAATTGAAATGATTAGGAACGTTTTGGATTCAATCAATCAGCGTTATCAGCTGTGCATGGACCACAACGGCCAACAATTTGAACATTTTCGATAATTGACTAGTTTCTACATTTGTTAACATTATTTTCATTTTGAAAGTTTTCTGTATTATAATAATTGTTAGTGTTATAGTCATTTAAAGAGTGTATACATTTTATTGGGACGCTCGGTAAGTCCAAATTATATTTGTTATAAGTTATCGATTTTCTCTTAAACGAAAATGTTTATTTGACGTAAGGTGGCTTCCGAGAGGAAAAATGTTATTTGTTATAAATCTTTTCTTGGTATCTTTTTCTTCAATAATTCTTTTGAACTGAAATGTACAAACTGAAACAATTAAAGGCGTTATCATCTTTCTCTTGCTCTTATACAAGTGGTTTGTATTAGATTCTACGTTGAAATTCGGCGTGCTTGAGCCGTCTAGCCTTGATCCAGTCCCATAGTTTTCGTAAAGAAAAAAAGTCGATTCTGGTCGATTTTCGTACTGCAAACCTATCCACTTTCTCAGTTTACTTTATTCTTAACCATTTTCATGAAGCGCGTTTAAATATCGTTCCTTTCTATCCATTTGTATATAGTTTCGTTTACCTCAGTGATAATATTACTGTAACTTCATCTTTCAGTAAACACCCCTCATTGATATTTGTATGCTTACGAAGTATTGGGTATAAAACTGTTACCAAAGCTGCGTTTTCTTCCTCTTCTCTTAAAACACCTCTAAGTTCACTACTTCCACCAACACAGACCACAATCATACGTAGAAAATTTTATAACGCTGATTGGAGTGCGTTTATTGAATACATATTTGAGACAGTACAGAAGAGATAGATTGAGCCGCACAAAATCTGACAAGTATTCCTTTTCAAAATCCCTACAGATACCATTGAGTTTACCCGGAAACTTTCTCCTCGCATCGTTCACTGGATTGAGGACGGCGATACCTCAAAATTAGAAATATCTTACTCAAAATTAACTTATGAAAGACCTAATGTAATTATCAAATCAAAAGCCAATAGACTAATACAAGAAAATTGGATCAAAGAAACAGTGGAACTAGACGTCCAAGAAGCCACTGGCATTAATTAAAAGTTCTGACTAAAGAAAAATCCTCACCTAACTAATACCTAAAATAACTTTACTGTCCAGATCAAAAGAGGCCCGACTTGTTCGACCTTCACTTGAAGTCCGTACTCACGACCACTATCGACCTATCGCTTGACGACGATTTCAAAGGCGGACTGTGCTAAACTATGAGGGCTTTAAAAATCAAAGCTACATATTGCAACAACTAGTCAACAATTGCCCTTTTTTAGGTCCATTTCGCAACCTCAACTTTTAGAAACCTTTAGACAAGTATCCTCTCTAAAGCATCATGGAAATGACAGACAGATAGTGAGGAACTTACCCACAAACTAGTCCAAATGTACAACTGGTGTCTAGCTTTATCCTATTTCTCGATGGAATGGAAGTATGCTTCTACGATCAGAATACCTAAAACTAGTTTCGACCGGTCCCAACCCTCGTCCTACAGTTGCGTTTTAGAAAAACCCGTTCATGCCACGATCTCCTCGTTAAACTTTACAGAGTTTTCTGAAGCATTAAATCGCTATGACTGTTGCCTCGCAATGTTCAAAGGCATAGTACAAGCATTCAATGAAGTCCGGCACACAGGGCTTATACACAAAATGCCACTGCTAGGGTTCTCTTCAGCATTTCTTCGACCACCAAACAAATTTTAGAAATTTCTACTTCCTAACATCCGCATCCAGATTTAAGCAGCTCCTATTTAACAACCATCTAGGAGTTTGAAGAACTTTTTCACGATACACCTTACAACCTATGATAGTCTCAAGTAATAAACGTTAACAACACCGCAACGAGTATGACCAGTCTAATAACACAGCCATACACTACACCATTCTAGATAGGATTTATTATTATTATTATGTAATTTTTTTTAGTTTTCTTTTTCTACGCAATCACAAACATCAACATTGTTGCCACTTACAATACACAACATAGGAATGACACAAACACATACGATCCAAGGTTCAAGAGGGAAAAGATCCATAAACTGCAAGTTGATTCTGAATACATAAATAATAAGTTTCTAGAAGTTAATCAACGATTAAAGCAATTTCTTGCCGATTTCGGGTTGAATTTTATGCTTTATTAGTAAATATGTAAAAGTTTAAAAGGTTGCAGTTTGTGTTGTTGACAAAAGTGCAATTAATTAGTTACAAAAACTGATGTGGAGTTTGATAAGATTTAGAGTTTATGTAAGATGTAAATGGACATTTCTTTTTAATTTTTGTTACAATAATATACCGTTGTAGATCACACTCAAGGCAGCAGATCAATAGTTTGCATGGTATGGCTCGTGACTTGCCAAATTGCGCTATGTGTACTGGGGCATTACATACCCTTTAAAAGGATATATGGGTTTTACACCTAAACTAACTGTATCCGGATATAATTTAAAAGACATTTCATTTACTCAACTAAGCAATAAGTTCCTGTAATGATTAACCTAAAATCTAGTCATCTTTTGAAGTTAGAGAAAAGTGACAGCTTATTTACACAAGCGGTATGTCAGCATACCGCCTACACCTCCTAGTAGCCGTACAAAGGGCAACTAATTTTTGGATTGCAAGGGAATGTATTGGGGGTTATAGTTCATACAGATTTAAGTTGGGCACATTAGAAGTAACCTGAAAGTGATCGCATTTGTAGGCAAGTATGTTAAGTTATGCCAACACTGACGTGCTGTAGGACGATAGCGCTGGTAGGGTGCCAATTTTAGGTGAACTATCTACTTAGATTCAGTTACAAATTAAACCAGTATAACTGCATCGCAACCCTATGCGTGGTTGACACAAGCTGGACCCATTGTTTGCCATCGCATAAGGACGGGATGACGAGTTGGTACGTTGGTATGCTTGTGAAACAGTATAAAAGTACGAATGGTAGCTCGATATTCTATTAGAAATAAATCGAAAGTCAAAGGATGGTGTGGAGATGGATGTCTAGCGCTATGGTCAGAGGTTAAAACAGAATTTCATAGTACAAACGGAGTTGCAGTAAGTGTACGTGAAAGAGATAAAATGTGTGCTAAACGAAATGGCATCCCCCTCATGTAAAGTGAATTAGAATGAAAAAGGAATTTAGAATTGCAACTTACGCATCAGGAATGCAACATGTTTTGGAACGATGTGAAGAACGTATTGAATGTATGTAAGTCAAGTGAAAATATTTTATTCAGAGATAGGGACATTTTAAGTGAGTGTGTGGTGAGTAAATGACTTGTAAATGAAACAAAAACAGTGTATGATGGTAGTCAGGCAGGTCACAGGTGAGAAGGGGTTTGAATGAATAATTTAAGGTACAGCAAGGAATTAGAATCTGAGTCATATCATGGTTGTTTAATGTTTTCACGGATAATGTGTTACGCAAGTGTACACTGATGCACATGGTTTAATGGTTAGTGATGAATGTACGAGTCCTGGTATGTAGTGATACACCAAACAATGCTGAAAAAGTTTGATGAAATTTGCGAAAGTATGGAATAAAACTAAACGTATGCTAAACAAAGGTGGTAGTGTTTAATCGTGAAAGAGGGTAGCGTGTTTAACCTACATGATAAAAATGTAAGACAAGTTTGTGTATTTGGGTAGAATGTTCACTGCAGAGGTTGAATGTATGGCGAAATTGCGGGGCGTATCAATACAAGATGGAAAGCGATTGGCACTATATGGTCTATAATGAGTATGATAGTAAAGCTGAGGGACCGACGATATTCAACAGCGTGTTGGAAGTGAGAGTTGTGTACGTGGGAAAAAATAAAAAACGAAAATAAGTGATGTGGGCATGAGAATTTTGAGCAGCATGTGGGTAAAATGAGACTGGGTAAAGTAAGCAATGGGTGGATAATTAATGAGAGTAGTATGGAAAAGGTGGTGATAGATGTGCATAAATGGGGTATGATTCGTTAGGTTGGTCAGAATGAACCAAGAAACATGCACGAAGCAGAAGCTAAACGCAATTAACAAATGTGATATACGGAGAAACGATCATCAGTAGACTTGGCCTCAGTAAAGGAATTGGCCCAGACGGTGTCCCAGCTATTGTCTTAAAGAAATATTCTTCCTAAGTATCAGACCTTTCTAAGCTCTATTCAATCTATATCTTCTGCGGAATGTAATTCATCATGGAAAGCGACAAGACTAACTACTGAACAATTATTCCTGTTGTAAGTATGAATGGCTCAAATATTAAGTTTTCAGACTGTCGTACTATGCCGGGCATAACTGTATCTTCAAATCTGTCATGGATTGAGCATCTTCTATCATCTACTCAATAGGCAGCTCGTAAAATAGACTTTTTGTCCATATCTAAGCAGTACCTTCCCTACCGACAACCCTTTCTGCTATATACGGTCCAAATTCGAATTCATCTAGAATATAATTCTCATCACCTCTGAGTTGGTGCTCCTCAATACCCTCTCGATATCGTTGATCGTATTCAAAGAAGAGCGATTAGGCTTATAAATAGCCCGTCCTTAACTTCTGACATACAGTCCCTTGAGCATAAAAGAATCGTTCCTTCTTTGTACTATCAGTGTTTTTTTTTATAATTGTGGATCAATTATTTCCTGTTTAAGTATTAATGGCTCAGATGTTAAGTTTTCAGACCCTCGTACTATGTCGGGTATAACTGTATCTTCAAATCTATCATGGATTGAGTATCTTCTGTCATCTACTAAATCAGCAGCTCGTAAATAGACTTTTTGTTCATATCTAAGCAATACTTTACATACCGACAACCCTGTCTGCTATATACGGTCCAAATTCGAATTCATCTAAAATACAAATCTCACCTCTGATTTGGTGCTCCTCAATACCCCTTCCATATCGTTGATCGTATTCAAAGAAGAGCGATTAGGCTTATAAATAACCAGTCCTTAACTTGTGACATACAATCCCTTTAGCATAAAGAATCGTTCTTTCTTTGTACTATCGGTGTTTTTTTTTAATAATTGTGGATCAATTATTTCCTGTTGTAAGTATTAATGGCGCAGATCTTAAAGGTTTGAGACTCTCGTGCTACATCTACAAATCTATCATGGATTGAGCATCTTCTGTCATCTACTAAATCAGCAGCTCGTGAAATTGACTTTTTGTCCATATCTAAGCAATACTTTACCAACCGACAACCCTTTCTGCTATATATGGTCCAAATTCGATTTCATCTAGAATATAGTTCTCACCTCTGAGTTGGTGCTTCTCAATACCCTCTCGATATCGTTGATCGTATTTAAAGAAGAGAGATTAGGCTTATAAATAGCCCGTCCTTAACTTCTGACATACAGCCTCTTGAGCATAAAAGAATCGTTCTTTCTTTGTACAATCGGTGTTTTTTTTTAATAATTGTGGACCCAAACAGGCTAAATTTGGCCTATCGTGCTAAAACACTCAGAAACACTTAGGAGGATGGATAGAGGGACATCGAATTGCCAAGACATGTCTATGAATAGCTACTTCAAATGTTTTCATGTCAAGTGAGAGGAAAGCAGGAACTAGGGAGATCATTCTAGAGTTTAGAAGCCGTGTAGAAGAATGTGGATTGTGCCCGTTTGGTACCACAAGTGGAGATTTTTATGGCATACGGATGATGTGAATGAGCGAACCGGGTATTCCTAGTAAAGTTAGCCCGATATGGTATCAAAGAATGTAATTCAGCAGCGCAATAGCCACTGTAATAATGGCTATTGTGCTGTTGAATTACATTCTTGGATACCATCTCGGTCCACCTTTGCCAGGAATACTCGGTTTACCCATTCACATTATCAATGTGCAGTACAAATATCGACTTGTTCCAAACGGGTGCAATCTACATTCTTCCACATGGTTTCTAACTCTGGAACGATCTTCCTGGTTCTTGTTTTTCTCTTATTTACGATATTAAAAAATTTAAGGTAGCTGTTCGGAGGTATCTCTTGGCAATCCAATATCTCATTATCCATCCTCCTAAGCGTTCCTGAGTGTTTTAGCACGTTAGGATAAACCTAGACTGTTCAGGAGCAAGCCATTAAAAAAAGGGTAAAATGACGTATCAGAATCAGTGCACGAATCTTGCAGAAGCGAAAGTGGTATGTAAAGAAAGGACGTCCCGGTTACCATGTACGTTAAATTTTACCAGATTTTGAAAAGTATTCCGGGCACGGTTACCGGATGTTGTATTTTCTGATGCAACTAGTTTAGATATAAAGAATTGAAAGCGCAAAAACATTTGAAATTATTACACTGTACGCCAAAGTCAGTGTGCAGGTTAATTCAGAAACTTTAGCTATTATTTTCTTGGAAACTTTAACTTTCTCTCTTACAGAACCAACGATGTAGCCTCTATTACCATAGAAGATTTCCAGCCTCCGTAACGTATAAGGCTCAGAAGGCCTGATCCAGCATTAGTAAGTAGTGTCACTGAAGTACGGCGAATGCAATTACCGGTAAAAGCGGAAAGGTCTAACAGTTTTAGACAATCTGCAATTTGTTGTGGAATTTTCCCAAACGTGTTTATACGCACAGGTTCAACATTTTCTTTTTTTATAATAAAAAAACAGATTAGTTTGAACAGTAGAAGGACGTAAAGCTCTGTAGTCTTTATAAATCTGTATCCAATTTTCTTTACCTTCTGTTACAGAAAACGGTCTTGGGACGTGATTCTTACAGTTAGGGGTCGTTATCAATAAAATCGTATTAATAAATTCGTTACAGTTATTTTACAATATTCATCACGACGACAAGCCACAGCCAGTGCCAGGACTAGAACAACCTGTAATTTAAATTATAAATATTTATAAATATAATAACCAACCCTCATATCAGCACACCTTCATCATTAAAAATGTTTTATCAGGCATTTCCTCCAAAAACGTATTGATTTGTTCTCTTGTGAGAACCTGTGATTTTTTCATCTTATAACCCACCGACTTACGTTTCATGAACGATTGTGACTTGATAAATTCGCATATGTTAACATTATGTTGTAAAACAAACATACTAGTCAACATAGAGTGCATTGACCACAGTGTTGTTGGTTTCAGTGTTCTTGATCTTTCCATACAATAAGCAAGCAATACATTTTCGGTATATTTCTTGACTCTCTTACACCAAGCCAAAAAAATAGTCCGCTCCTTTTCATAACGCTGCTTTGATTTTTGGGTTTCATGGGTTAAAATGGAAAACCTCGCACCAAGAAACGTATAAACAGCGCACTGGTTGCGAGCTATTTCACTTTCGTAGAAACGGCTATTGAAAAACTCGTATAACAGTTGATACTCCTTTTTCAATTAAACCGTTTCCACACATTGTATTTCAAAGTACTATTTGAAGCAGTTTGCATTATCACGTTACCGCTTCATAATAAATATTAGTCAACTTGACAATGCAGAACCCGATTTGCAGAAACAAAATATTGTTATAAAGTTTATGCAAAACAAAATTGAAAATTAAGAAATATACACGGTGTTCACCTTAAAAAAAAGATGATTTTTTTTCTAAAAATCACTACATGGGTTTCTAGTAGTACTATTTTTAAGGAAATGCATTGTAGTTGATGAACGGTGCTGCAAAAACATGTTTTAATGTGTTTGTCTTTAAAATGAAACGTATGGCCATTGCTAAATTGGTTGAGGTAGATCAAACTTATAGATTGCACCTGCCCTATACCACTTATAATTCGGATTCTGTCCTATATGCGGCTATTTGAAGATAATAGTGTACGCTGCTTTATGTAAATGAAGAAGAAACGGGTTATCCGATAACTAATGGATGTAATAAGAAAAAGTACAGGTGTTTTTGACCGATTTTGTAGGTCACTGATTAGATTTCAACAGCTTTGGGGATTAATGGGCTTGATATGTAACATATAGTAAATACTCAAGTATTGCTTTTTATCAAACAATTTGTAGGGAGACCGGGTACAAAAGTAGCAGCGGGTCGAAAGTAATAAACGCTCTGTAGGTTTATTTCATAGTTAAAACATCGCCCACTATCATCAGGTGATAGCCGGCGATGACCTTTCCGCTTGCATTCAGTTGCTGCGTGCGTATCGTGCCATAAGATTGTACTAGTGGACGTTAGATGGTTTTATGAACCAAAAGTTAGTTTTAAACATTTATTCATTTAGCGTTTATGTAGTGTTAAAATGATTAATTTGAATATATCTGTTTGCATATTCATTTTGGTTGGGTACAAAGTAACATGTTACTTTGTCCCCGTAATGTAAATGAGTGTGAGTCACTAATGAATACTTTCATGATAAGTTTCTTTTATCCAACAGAATGCCGAAACAACGTATAAGGAAGGCAGCACGATGGACCACTGACATGGAAGTATATAGAAAAGCGGCTGACGAACATTTCAATCATAATGAAAAAATTAGAACTCTGGCAAAAAATACAATGTTTGCCATGTAACGTTGTACAGGTATATAAAAAAATTAAAAGCAGGAAATACTAGCGCAATAGTTGGATACAATTGCGTCAATCGTGTGTTTACTGTTGATGAAGAAAAAACCATACAGGACTATTTAATTGAGTGCTCTGGAATTTATTTCGGATTGGCTCCATCTGAAGTACGCAAGTTGGCATATGAGTTAGCACTTACAAATGGTAAAAATTTCCAAAAAAATGGCATGATACTCAAATGGCGGGTAAGGAATGGTTGACTGGTTTTTTAAAACGACACACTTCCCTATCTTTGAGATGTCCTCAAGCAACGAGCCTATCTCGAGCCTCGAGCTTTAATGTGCATAATGTTAAAACATTTTTTGATAATCTAGCTGATGTTATGGATAGGTATAAATTTGAGCCAAAAGATATTTGGAATATGGACGAGACAGGGGTGACCACCGTTCAAAAACCTAGCAAAATAGTGGCTCAGAGAGGAATTAAAGAAGTAGGTGCAGTAACTTCAGCGGAACGTGGGAGGTTAGTAACTGTTGCTGTTGCGATTAATGCTCAAGGAGGACACATTTCTTGTATTCCCATTGAAGCGATATCAAAATCACATGATACGTGAACAGTGTTGGGTAGGATCTAGATCAAAGTGATCTAGATCCAGGATCTAGATCCACTAAACGGATCTATGATCTGGATCTAGATACTTTGCTCTGCTAGGATCTAGTATCTGGATCTAGATCACATTTTAACAGATCTTTAGTACTTGAATCCAAAGATCCATTAGAATATTTTAAAATGTATTTTAAGGGTATTTTGTGAAATTTTTAACTGGCTTGAGGCAACAGAGCTTTATATTTAAAAATACATTATGCTCCGTTACGACCGTTACATCCGTACCCCACAGAGATACATACACATTTACACAATTACCTACTGCCTGAGGCATGTTAAATTCCGAAATAACCAATAATAGAACTATTCATTTCCTTTGTTAATATTTCCGTCGGTTGTTTTGTTTCCCAAAGCTACAAAGGCAGGTAATGACAGCTAAGTGCTAATCTAATGACTTAATGAG
This sequence comes from Vesta saturnalis, assembly GCA_036346205.1. Lineage (NCBI taxonomy): Eukaryota > Metazoa > Arthropoda > Insecta > Coleoptera > Lampyridae > Vesta > Vesta saturnalis. Next base: position 3,985,295 of record JARFJB010002176.1, on the reverse strand, counting down.
TAATGACAATGGGGTCATCCATCCATTAAAGTAGGTACTTAAGTTAAGTGGAACTGGAATTCCCTGTTGCTAATTTAATCGAACAAAAGGAGGTATAGAAAAACAACAATCTTGTCTTCAGTTCTTAAGAATACGACTTTAAGTAAAGCACATTTGTTAATTGTTAGTTAGATCAACAATGAGTGACGAAGCTGAATTAATGGAAGTTCCGCCAATCTTAAGCGGTAAATTTTATAAAATTTTATCAAAATGTGACAAGATAGTGACCCAGTGTCTAAATTGTCCCGCACAAATACAAGGTCATGTGACTTCAACAGGAAATTTTATTCGGCATATGAAGGTATGTATTAATATAGTTTTGGCAGAATTTTAGTATCATTTATTGGTTCTTACGAAATACATCATCTGATATATCAAAACGTGATTTGTAGACTTAATTTTTCTTATTAAATTCTATATGAATTACGTAAAGTATTTTTTGTTGCAAAATACTTAGTTTCTCGTGTGTAAAAGAACGTTTACAAAAGGTTGAGATTTATTTCTTAAAGTCCCTAATGCATCAAAAAACTTTTTTAAATATTTATGATACCTGTATTCATAAAAGATGGGATTCAGTCGCTTTCAAAATTGGTGATATCTAAATTTTGACTGAAACTTGAAGTGACTTCAATCTGAATTTTATAAATTAACATACACTTTCTCCTTTTTTCTAGAGAAAGCATCCAGTAACATTTAGCAAATTCGATGCAGAAAAGACAACAAAAAAAGTAAAACCGAAATTTTATCAATGAAGAATTTCAACAAGACTAACATTTTCAACGATCTACCAGTTCTACCACAAAGAACTCGGTTAACAAACTCGTCTTAGATTACATAATTGAAGAGATGAGGCCTATTTGTACAGTCGAAAAACCCGCATTTATTAGGTTAGTAGAAGGACTTTCTGGCAAAAACCTTGTGACCGAAAAACGCTCAAGAGTAAATTAGAAGAAGAGAAATCAGCAGTTATTGGTGCTGTAATAGAAGAATTAAATAAAACCAAATACGTCTGTACAACTGCAGATGTTTGGAGCACCAATAACAAAAGTTATCTTGGTATGACTGCACACTTTATCGATAGTAATAGCTTCCAACGTAAATCTTTTGCATTAAGCTGTAGGCGATTTAAATTTGCACACACATTTGACAGAATTGCGGAATTAATAAGTGAAATTCATAACGAATACAAATTAAATCTCGGTAAAATTTCAGGAACGGTAACAGATAACGCAAGCAACTTTAATAAAGCTTTTAACGTATTTACTGCTTCTATATGTAATAAGAGCAGCGATAGCGAATTAACAGAGTTGCAAAATCAAAATGATGTAGATGTTGAATCATTACCTGCTTTTGATACTGACAGTACTTACGTGCTTTTGCCCGAACATTTTAAGTGTTGTTCGCATACACTCAGCCTTGTAATTACGATAGATGCAGCTAAAGCATTTGAAAACATAAGGTATAAAAATGTACGATACTGTTTTTGGGAAAGCTTATTGTTTATGGAATTTAGTGAGTAGGTCAACTAAGGCGTCGGATCAGTTAAAAATGTTAGCGGTGTCAAATTGAAAGTTCCTTGTCCTACTCGTTGGAATTCCATGTATGACGCATGTGTTAAACTAATTAATATTGAAGCAAAATTGTAAGTTATTAAAATTAGACGTGTTCCAACTGTCAGATTTTGTGTTTTTAAACGAATATATTTCTGTTACAAAACCTATAGCCGTTGCAATAGATATTTTACAAGATGAAAAAACTTGTCAGTTAGGTACTGTTTTGCCAACACTTTTCAAAATTAAAGCTAGCTTAGAAGCAATGACAAAACTGACATTTTGTTCTAAATTAAGAGAATGTTTATTGAACGGCTTTACAAGACGTTTCTCTAATATAATGGATATTAAAAATTCTAGTAGTCGACCATACCTGTTATCCACAATTTCTAACCCAAAATTTAAATTATGGTGGTTAAAATTACCCCTTTAAAAATGAAACAGCATTCTGTCAAACGCAATTATTGTGTGAACTTAACAATTCCGGATTTCAAGAAAATCTTAATAATTCAGAATCAGAAATTCAGTTCACACTTACTGAAAAAATCCTCTGCCACGGACGAATTCTTTGATTTTTAAAATAAATACTCAAACGCAAACAACATTTGATTCAGAATGCACAAATTATTTTAAAGACACAAGCACTAACTATGAGCAATTAAATATGTACCCTGCTATAAAAGAAATCTTTTAAAATATAATTCTATACTTCCTTCATCTGCCCCCGTTGAAAAGATATTTAGTATGGGTGGACTAATTTTAACTCCTCGTAGGAATAGATTAGGTGATGATATATTTGAGATGCTATTAATTTTAAAACAAAATAAAATAAAATTAGATAATAAAATGTAATTATGTAATGTATACTTATAATAATTTAGATAAATGTCCTTATCCTTATAATTGTATAACAACTATGTGTTAAGTTAAATTAACAATTAACATTGCAACTTGCAAGTGTAAATGTGTACCTAATACTAATTTTGTAATTTGTAGTGTGTTAAATAATTAATGCCAGTTTTCAATAAAACCTATAAAATTATATTTGTATATTATTTTTCTTAATAATTTAACCTTACGGACTAATATTTGTATTACATGAAAAATGATCATGGGAATGGGAGTACTACTCATCAGTAGCAATACTAGCAATTAAAGATAATATTAATAATTAGAAAAATCTCGAAACAATTTTAGGAATGTCGGATCTTTATAAAAGATCTAGATCCCATTTCAAGGATCTTTGATCTTTATCTAGATCCATTTTTACGTACGGATCTTGGATCTTTATCTAGATCAGTTTTAAAAATGTGTTTGGATCTGTATCTAGATCCTAAATAAATGGATCTTACCCAACACTGTACGTGAAGGTCCTGTTGGATCTTCTGGTGCTGGGAATGCCAGTGGTTGGATGCAAGAAGCAGAATTTTGTTATTTCTGGAACACTTTAAGAAACAGGCCAAGTCAACAGATGAAAAAGAAATGTTTACTATTGCTCGACAATCATGCATCACATATATCTATCCAAGTTCTAGATTTTTGTAAGAAAATGGTATAGTTGTGGTATCGTTTCACCTCACTGCACACACAAACTCCAGCCACTGGATAGAGCAGTATTTGGACCATTCAAAAAATGATAAACGTAGCTACAGATAACTAGATGCGAAATCATTCCGGTCAAATGATGAATATTCTTTATATTCCTGATTGTCAAAGAAGCATTTCCTCTTGCAGTAACTCATAAAATGCTATTGCTGGGTTTACTTGCACTGGTATAAGTCCTTTAGAGACATATTCACTGCCGCTGACTTTGCACCATCCTCTGTAACAGACCGTCCCTTAAAATTAACAATGAAATTCCTCCTAACCAGATCTGACGTACCTTCAGCACTCCAAGTTAAATCAAACACGCCAATAGACGATCTTCCAGCATCAAGTGGTCAGCCCAATGATATGCCGAATAGTGTTCACAAAAATGACTCACCAACATTTTCTCTTTACCGTCCACACTGACTAATGAAGTTGATCTACTGTTAGCCGTTTCAACTCCTGAGCTTATGTCTATTTCGCCAGTACCAGAACGCTACAAGCGAGTTCTTCTCAGCTAATTTTGTTCTCACCCCAAGATATTAGACCTTTACCACGAGCAGGTCCGAGAACTGTACAAAATAAAGGGCATAAGAAACGTAAGTTTGCGATATTGACTGACACCCGAAAAAAATGCAATCGAAGAAGAATACAAACAAAGAAAGACTGTCAAGAAAACAATTCTTTAATCTGATACTATAAAAGGCAAGAGAAAAGTCATGTCCACAAAAGTAAGAGGAAAGAAGATGAAGAAGACAACTAAAGGAAAGCAATACCGTGAAAATAACAATTCATCTGACGAAGATGACTGCTTTTGTCTCGTTTGTTTAGAGTCTTTTAGTAACAGTCGGCGAAACGAGCAATGGATTCAGTGGTCACATGCTGCATGTACAGGTTGTCCTATTTTCGATGTAATTCGGGGGTTTTAGGTATTTCCCAAATAGATAGAGTAAAATCATGGTCGGGACCCTTGGACCGATTTTTGAGACAAATTTAATAATCTAAAGAACATTTCAATATCTCGACTCGTTTGGGAAATATAGGGTGTTTTTCGTTTTATCCGTAACTTTTTGTTTGTGAATATTTAAAATTTTAGTAAAAACATCTTTTGCCTTTTTATGTGCAATTTAGTGGCGTACTCGATTTTTTCTAATTTAATTTGTTTCGAGTTACAGACCAAAGTTGTATTTTTTAATGGTAACCATAGTTGGCTATGACTCCATTAATTAGAGATTTCTTTTAGCTTTCTGAAAATATATAGTTTCATATATTTATCTCGGTAAATAAGAAAATTATAAACGATTTTTTGAAAAATACCTCTTGATCAAGTCATCTATGAACCTTTGTTTACTACGCATTCGTTGCTAGTTATTTGGCATTTCATGCAGTTGTTTCATATAAATATCCTCATAGTATTTTATGCCATATTAAAACTTATTGGTTTAGAAAAAATAACAATTTTATTTTATAACAGTTTTTCTTATTTTAGGTATTGTTCAAATTGATGTCCTTTATGATGTAAACAAACTTCACATCGGCGCGAAATACACCCAATTGCCTTAATGAAATGAATAGATGTATGCCTTAAATCTTCAAATGCTGCCCTGGTTGAATTGACCAATTGTTCGTATGTTTCGTGGCGAGTATGATATATTTTATTTTTTAAAAATCCCCACAAAAAGAAATCCAGTATTGAAAGATCTGGAGATCTTGCTGGCCACTGAATAGGTCCGCTATTGCCAATCCATTGATTGTTAAAGTTTCGGTTTAAGTAATCTCGGACTAAAACAGTATTATGACAAGGCGCACTATCTTGTTGAAAATAAACATTTACCCTCTGCGCTAACGGAATTTCATCTAGCAGTTGTGGAAGACAAATGTTTAATATTTCCATATACCTCTCGCCGTTAAGGTTGCCGTTAAAAATGTGGTAAAAATCTACCCCCAAAATAAAGCATGATACGTTAAAACCAAATCTACCTTGATTTTGGCGTGCTAATGTTACAAAATTGTTATTTTTGAAAATATATTCTTGTTGGGATGTCTTCGTTCAGGAAATCTTCAATAAAGTAGCTTAATTATTTTGCGTTTTTATAAATACTAGCATTATTAAAGTATTAAACGCACAACCCATTCAAATATGCCTCTGCAGCTTGGTCTGCATTAAAATTACACTGATAGTATATGCCAATCATATCTAACTTTTCAAAATTTTCATACTTCGTATTATTGACAGCCATCACAAAAAAGTTATTAACTTGAAAAATTAATTATTTAAGCAAAGTTTTGAAACAATAAATCTAATCACATTTGCGTTTCCACCATTTATTTATATGAAACAACTGCGTGAAATGTCAAATAACTAGCAACGAATGCGTGCAGTAAACAAAAGTTCATAAATGACTTGATCAAGAGGTATTTTTCAAAAATCGTTTATAATTTTCTTATTTACCGAGATAAATATATGAAACTATATATTTTCAGAAAGCTAAAAGAACTCTCTAATTAATGGAGTCATAGCCAACTATAGTTACCATTTAAAAAAATGCAACTTTGGTCTGTAACTCGGAAACAAATTAAGTTAGAAAAAAATCGAGTAAGCCACTAAATTGCACATAAAAAAAGGCACAAAAGATGTTTTTACCAAAATTTTAAATATTCACAAACAAAAAAGTTACGGGATTTTAAAGAAAACGGCATAAAACGAAAAACACCCTATATCTCCCAAACGAGTCGAGATATTGAAATGTTCTTTAGATTATTAAATTTGTTTCAAAAATCGGTCCAAGGGTCCCGACCATCATTTTACTCTGTCTATTTGGGAAATACCTAAAATACCCCAATTACATCGAAAATAGGACATCCTGTACCAGTGAGGATGAACATTATGTGTGCCATAATTGCGAGTCTGAATAGAAGACTGAATCTTATAAAAGTTGATCATTAGTACATACCCAAGTTAATAATAATTCTTGACCAGAAGTCCATAGTTTTGTTTATTTTTAATAAAGAAACTATTAAAATGTTAAAAGTGCCTAAAAATATTTATTTTTGTTACCAATACCTGCATATGTTTCTAATAAATAATTGGTTGACTTGATATAGCATTTCATTTGATCACACACAACTTTATTAATTGGTACTTTCGACCCACGCCGTGCTACTTTCGCCCTAACTTCGGGGTCGAAAGTAACAATCGATGATTTTTTTTAAAGTCTCTGTAATTGAACAGCGAATAATGAGGTAAATTTAGGTACAGATTTGTAGAGCATATACATCAACAATATGATAGTAAACCAGAAATCAGTGTAAAAGTAAAAAGTGTTACTTTTGTACCCGGTCTCCCCAATGTCTTTCCGAAAAAATTTTAATAAGTAATAAAATATTAAATAAAGTGCAAGATAATCATATTCTTTAATTACAGTTTGTTTAAGTCTAAATGATATGCTTCTGCTTTTTTCCAAAACAGGTGTTCGGCGAAAGTTGGCTATTACCTTAAATTGATAAAAACGTCTACTGTAGTTTACATTCAATTATTAGCTCAATAACTTGTAAAACAATGAATTTAATTAAGAAATATTACTGAACAAGCTTGTTTGCTTAATGATGACAAGGCATGTGACAAGTAATTGTCCGAAATTAATTAAATTTGGTATAAAAAAATATCGAATTTCATATTTTTGGCAATTTTAGTATTAATAATCAGAAAAACAACATTGACAATTTTATCGTCTAAAAAAGGTTGACATCTCAATAATTTACTGTTAGTTCAGGCCAAAAGAAAAATAAATTATATTTACTGAGATTGGTCTGAATTATAAAAAGTTTAGATATAAAATTCAAGCTTACACCTGTGTCAGTTGTTTAAATTACAAGTAGGATTGGCCATGACAGTTTGCAAATCCGGCCAATTCATTATATCCCTTTAATTCAAGCTTGAATTCATTGTCAAGTTTGCTTTACCGATAATAGTTAATGCAGTTGTCAAAACGATGAATGTTGAAAGACATTTGAAAACTTCATCATCCTAAGCGCTAATAAAAGCAGGTGCTCCTTTTGTTGCTCGTATTCTTCTTATTAGGGATTCTTTAAAACTATATTCAAATTTTGCAATTATATTTCTGCGCCGCTGATTTTTAATTGCGAATAAACTTTTTATATGCGCGGATGTAAGAAACTGTTTAACAACGTAAATCGTTTACTCCTACCTTATATATTAATGACTGGTGTAAACCATATAACTACTATTAATAACCGTTAATTTGTATATACGGTTCTAAAGGCGATTAATTACATTTTTTATTGACAAACAAATTAGGTTTATTAACGAAACAAATTTAAAGAGCATATAATTTGCTATTAATAACACTAAACTCAAATACACTAACCAGATGTATCCGTTCCAGCAAAATAATAAACGACAACTGTTAAATACCGGATACTTCTAAATTGCGATGAAAATATTAATATTCTGCAATTTTCCAGACGCTTAATTTGCGATAATAGTTAAACATGCTTGTTCTCAATAGAATTTAATACCTTCCAAAATGTTCGTTTTACCCTTCCACCGGCACAGGAAATACAATTTCATCTTTACTTACAAGTTTTAATGAGATTACGCGGGCGCTTTGAATTAAGTTCTGTATCATTTCTTTATTTTATTTTTGATCTTTACTTTTCATTTTATTGTATATTACATTTTTTGTAGCAGATTGGAGACTCTGATGAAAATGTATGTGAACGATCTTAACGGTTTTATATAAATGACTTAATTAATTGCTCGTAAATGTGGAAATAGATATTCGACAGCATAATTATTCGATTAACAGCATTTACTCTCTGACAGTTTTCAATTAATTTATATCTAGCCAGCATGTGGTAAGCCAGTTTGAGAGAAAGTCGGTGTCTAACAAGAAGTGCGAAACTATAACAAAACCTATCAGATTAGTTTTACCTTTTAAATGGAGTTTAACATTTTTGTTTAAAATTATTGCGTTACTTTATTATGAAGCCAGTATAATGTTACTTAAAGTAAAAAAAAATGTATGGTGTACTATCAAATTTTAATATTATATTAGAATTTTATAAATAATTGTGTAATGAACACACTTATAATACAAACGGATGCTGTTCAAAATTTACAAAAATAATATACATTTTTTTTACAATTCAGATATTAACTATAAATTCTCACTGTGAATCTTAAAACTCCCAATTAGAAACTGCGGATTTACAATTAATAACTGGAAATAATAATTCCATTTTACAAGTGTTTTGTAACTGTGGTTTCATATTGGTTGAGTTGATCGGCCTATTTCCGCGGTTTTTTTGCTTTTATAGCGCGACGTTTCGGAAGCGGACGCTGCTTCCGTCATCAGGCTTAGGACTGCTTTACACTTGAGTCGAATTCATTTATTATGATTTTTTCCTAAGCTCTGACTACTCTCAGATTCGAACGTTGGTACCTTTCACATGCAAGTCTTACACCTTTACCCCTGAGCCACTGAGCAATTCAATACATATTTTTTAGAACTATATATATATATATATATATATATATATATATATATATACAGGGCTTTCCACGGTAGGCGTTCGTTAGAAGTTTATGTAGCGGTCATGTGGAACATTTGTAATGATTCATTTTATCTTTTTTATCACTTTTCTTCTAGTTATGTTCAAATAATTGTTTTATGTTTTTCATTTGTTGTTATGCTCTCAATTTTGTTATCTTCTTGTTTTATTTCATTGTTTTAATAAAATAGAATTTGTGTAGGTTGAATTAAGTTCATTTTATTTTTGAAAAACATTTCAGTTTCTGTCAAAAATCACATTAAAGTAGAAATATTAATTAACAAGAAAATTGTCGATAATAGGTATAGGTAATGTTATAGCCAAACGATGCATAACTAAATGCTGCATCTATTCATCCAATAATATACAGGGTGTCACATTTGAATTAACAAAGTTTTTCAACTTTGAAAATTGTTTAATAGTTCATCAAATTTTGAACACCATGTATGCAATGCATCAATTGTCAATAAGTATTTCAAAAGTATAGTTCTTATGGTTCTGTCTACTCCAGAAGCACTTTCCATCAGTCAAAAATAAGTAAGACAAGCAGTGTTGAAAATAGGGTTACATCTTTCAAAATTTTTGAAAAAATCAAGATATCTAAGAAACAGTTGAAGGAAGGTATAGGAAACCCTTATAAGACTTATCCTAAAATTTTGTCAAGAATCCAAAAATAAAATAATATACAGGGTGTTCCATTTAAAATAAGGAAGTTAGTGGCGACTTCCGGTATAACCGAAAGTAACATGACCTTGAAAATATTTTAGAATGAAAGATAATCTTGAATAACCCTTAAGTCCAAAAATTCAGATTTCTAAATTTTTTCTAACCACATAAACTTCTAACGAACGCCTACCGTGGAAAACCCTGTACATATATATATATATATATATATATATATATATATATATATATATATATATATATATATAACATTTTGTAGTTTATTGCTCATGTAGCGCCATGACTTATTGCGCAGGTGTATGGCGGCTAAGATCTTCGCACATTCTTAGGATCCATATGTGATTTTCTGTTAGTGCGATGTGCGTTGCTTCCTTGAACTTCCGGAGAGTTGTATTCTCTACCGTTGCCACTATCTCTTTGTTATCCCATTCGATACGGTGGTCTTGGTCCCAGAAATGTCCGACGATTCTTGATCTTTCTGTTCGCCTATGCGGATGTCCTTCTAGTGTTCCTGAGTTCTCTCTTTGAGTGGTCTACTGGTCTCTCCTATGTATGATCTATCGATTTGCATAGCAGGTTGTATACACAATTCTTGGGATTCTGTCCTTCAGTGTGTGGCTTGGTTTTCGATAGAAGTCCCCTGAGCGTTAACGTCGATTTGAAGGCAATGCGTATTTTGTATATTCTGCCTATCCTTCACATTTTGTCTGAATTACCTAGTATATATGGTATTATGGCTGTGTATTTAGGGTCTTCTTTTTCAGTTTCTCGGAGACCCTTTCCCTACTTAGGTTAGATGTCAGATCAGGGTAGTCATTTTCTTCGTGTTTTAATGATATGTTATTTTCATTTTTTCAGGTCGTCTTGATTTGAGCATATTGCTTTAACTTTAACATACAAGCATTTTGCCACTTCTGACTTCACGATTTTGTGATTAGTGGGGTTTTAGTGTAGGTACCTCCCCGTATGGGTGGGTTTCCCGTTTACACTTGACGTGAAAATGTTGTCATTCCTGTGTACAAATACATCCAGGAATTCTAGATTTTGTTCAGACTCCGTTATGAATTTTATGGAGGGTGCACGGCTATTTAGATGATCCAGGAATTCATTCACGTATTTACGCCACACCCTTAGTTTTTCTGTGAATTCGTCTTTGAAGTCTTCCATATATATATATATATATATATATATATATATATATATATATATATATATATATATATATTACAAAGAAATACTGGTAAGCTGTGACATCGTGAGCATATTCACAAATGTGCCCACCGATAAGGCACTAATATCTTAAGGGACAGGCTGGAAAAGAATAAAACGTTAGACGAACTCACGAAACTCCCAGTAAACACAATAATAGAACATGAGTTGCCCTGATTTTTAAAACAATTAACAATTATAGTCGAATTAATTTGTTATTTCCTAATATTCTGAGCTAGGTTACTAGTTTTTAGTTAGAAGATGAATAATTACTCAAATGAAGAAGAGTTTTTATGGTTAAAACATGTTACGGTGGCGTTAGTTTGAGGAAAGTGAGATATTTGTTTTCTGTTAAATTTAATAACAGCCCTATACCGTCTAAATCCTCAATACGGAACTATGCGCGAAAATTTTAAGAAACTGCTAATGTTTCAGCAGAATCAGAAGCTAGAGGTGGTTAGTATTTATTAATTTTAGCATCGTTTTTTGCAAAAATTTAAATAATACGATTGTAATACAGGTAATCGAAGCAATGTTGGGGCAGATGACACTGAGTTAGGAGAATGTGTTTTGGGTATGATAAATATCCACACAACATACAGCATAAGGGGGAATTAGCCCTGAATTAGATGCGTCAAAGTCGGCGGTGTATCAGATACTACAAAAGCACCTGTATCATCCATACAAATCCCAATGTCATCAGGAGGTATTTCAAGCAGATGAGGAAAGTAGAGTTATATTTTACGAAAAGATGCAAGAGTGTGCGAATCAGGATTGTCGCTTTATATCGTTAATTTGTTTTACGGACAAATGCAATTTTACGTTAAACAATGAACCTAACATGCAAAACGTTCGTTACTGGGCCCAAGGATATCAATTCATCTACAAGAACCCAGTACCATCAAAAAATTAATATTTGGGTTAGAATTTTTAATAATAAAATTATCGGGCCATATGACATTAATGGAAATTTAAATACTGAAACTTATTTAGAACTTTTAGTGAATAAGGTAGGTCCTGCTTTGGAGGAAGTTGCAAGAGTAGATCAGATCTGGTTTCCACTAGACGGCTGCCCGCGTATTACGGTATAGATGTCAGAAACCATTTAAATGATACAATTCCAAATCGTTAGATTAGCAGAGGTGATACCATAATCTGGCCAGCCAGATCTCCTGATTTAGCACCTTGCGACTTTTTCTGTGGGTCCACCTTAAAAGTAAGATTTATAAAAGACGCCATCCAAATATTAATTGTTTGAGGGAAGCAATCGTTGCAGAGTGTGGGGTAATAAACGAAAGGCAGTTTAATGTTCGAAATTCGTTTTATAGCAAGCTTGGATATTGTTTATGGCAGAATGGAGGGTTATTTGAATGTTATAAGTTTAGATTTTAGCCCACCCTTATTGTAATATTTATTGGAATTGGAATTGGAATTTTTCAATAAAAATCAATGAAAATAATTTAATTTTTGATGCCATGAATTCACAAAAATGTTAAAATCAATGTTGAATCCCTATGGCCAGGTTTGAAAATAGACACCCGGTGTATGGAAGACTTCAAAGACTAAGCGATGTCCGAATTCACGAATAACCAAGGATGTGGCTTAGATACGCGGACAATACCTTCGTAGTTTGGCTACACGGCAAGCATAAGCTGGAAAAATTCCTAGATCGTCTAAATCGCTGCGCACCCTCCATAAAATTCTTAATGGAGTTACAGTCGGAACAAAAACTGCCATTCATGGATGTAATTGTACACAGGAATGACAATACTTTCATTACAAGTGTATACAGGAATACCCACTCACACCGAGAGGTACTTGCAATCCCTCAATCGCCACAAAAGTGTGAAGTTAGGCATACCAAGGCAAAACACGGCAAAGTAATGGAAAGCAAGCAAAGCAAACCACGGGAAAAGCAGGCAAAGTATGGAAAAGCAAGCGGAACAAGGTGCACCAACACAAAGCACGGCAAGGATATGCAAATCGATAAAACGCAAGGGAAAGTAAGGTAAAACATGCCAAAGCAACTCAAAGCTAGGTATGATAAGGTAATAACCTTGTATAACTAAAATTAAAATTACTCATTAAGCTTAAGCTTCCATTTTGTTTGATTGTCCTAAGTTTTTATACTTTTAAGTCAGGTTTATTATATTCGCATAATCGAATTAATCAGCTTGTACAAAAGTAACTTATTATCTATGCCCATAACTGAAGTATTTCGGTTCCATTAATTTCTGTATAACAACCATACGTACCTTTAATTATTCTGGATAAAATAACATTTGTTTTACTATTGGTTGTCACGACTTGTTGCTTAAGTGCCATTATTTTTACTGTAGTCCTTGTGTAATTAGATTTCTAGGTTAATGGCGGTATTTACGGATTTGTTCACTTATACTATTTGCAGATCCTTACCTTGCCTTCCTTACCTTACATTGCGTTTCCTTGTCTTTCTATACGTTGCCTTGCGTTTCCTAGCTTTGCTTGCTTTGCCTTGCTTTGCCTTGCTTTGCCTTGCTTTGCCTTGCTTTGCCTTGCTTTGCCTTGCTTTGCCTTGCTTTGCCTTGCTTTGCCTTGCTTTGCCTTGCTTTGCCTTGCTTTGCCTTGCCTTTTTTGCCTTGCTTTGCCTTGCTTTGCCTTTGCCTTTGCTTCTTTGCCTTGCTTTGCCTTTGCCTTTGCCTTGCTTTGCCTTTTTGCCTTGCTTTGCTTGCTTTCTCTTGCTTTTGCCTTCTTTGCCTTGCTTGCCTTTGTTGCTTTGATTGCCTTGCTTTGCCTTATTTTGCCTTTGCTTTTGCCTTGCTTTCCTTGCTTTTGCCTGTTGCTTTTGCTTGCCTTTTGCCTTGCTTGCCTTGCTTGCTTCTCTTGCTTTTGTTTCTCTTGCCTTGCTTTGCCTTTTGCTTTTTGCCTTTGCCTTTGCCTTGTTGCCTTGCTTTGCCTTGCTTTGCCTTGCTTCTGCCTGCTTTGCCTTTGCTTTGCCTTGTTTCTTGCCTTTTTGCCTTTGATTTGCTCTTTGCCTTTTGCCTTGTTTTTGCCTTGCTTTGCCTTTGCTTTGTTTCTGCCTTGCTCTTGCCTTTGCTTCTGCCTTTGCTTTGCCTTGCTTTTGCCTTTGCCTTATTTGCTTTGCTTTTGCCTTGCTTTGCCTTGCTTTGCCTGTTATTGCTTTAATGGAGGGTGCCCTATTTAGCTGATCCAGGAATTATTCACGTTTTATGCCACCCTTAGTTTTCTGTGAATTCGTCTTTGAAGTCTTCCATATATATATATATATATATATATATATATATATATATATATATATATATATATTACAAAGAAATACTGGTAAGCTGTGACATCGTGAGCATATTCACAAATGTGCCCACCGATAAGGCACTAATATCTTAAGGGACCGGCTGGAAAAGAATAAAACGTTAGACAAACTCACGAAACTCCCAGTAAACACAATAATAGAACATGAGTTGCCATGATTTTTAAAACAATTAACAATTATAGTCGAATTAATTTGTTTCCTAATATTCTGAGCTAGATTACTAAGTTTTTAGTTAGAAGATGAATAATTACTCAAATGAAGAGAGATTTTATGGTTAAAACATATTACAGTGGCGTTAGTTTGAGGAAAGTGAGATATTTGTTTTCTGTTAAATTTAATAACAGCCCTATACCGTCTAAATCCTCAATACGGAACTATGCGCGAAAATTTTAAGAAACTGCTAATGGTTCAGCAGAATCAGAACCTAGAGGTGGTTAGTATTTATTATTTTCAGCATCGTTTTTGCAAAATTTAAATAATACGATTGTAATACAGATAATCGAAGCAATGTTGGGGCAGATGACACTGAGTTAGAAGAATGTGTTTTGGGTATGATAAATATCCACCCGACATACAGCATAAGGGGAATTAGCCTGAATTAGATACATCAAAGTCGGCAGTATATCAGATACTACAAAATCACCTATATCATCCATACAAATCCCAATGTCATCAGGAGGTATTTCAAGCAGATGAGGAAAGTAGAGTTATATTTTGCGAAATGATGCAAGAGTGTGCGAATCAGGATCGTCGCTTTATATCGTTAATTTGTTTTACGGACAAATGCAATTTTACGTTAAACAATGAACCTAACGTGCAAAACGCTCGTTACTGAGCCCAAGGATATCAATTCATCTACAAGAACCCAGTACCATCAAAAATTAATAATAATAAAATTATCGACCCATTTGACATTAATGGAAATTTAAATACTGAAACTTATTTAGAACCTTTAGTGAATAAGGTAGGTCCTGATTTGGAGGAAGTTGCAAGAAAATCAGATCTGGTTTCAACAAGACGGCTGCCCGCGTATTACGGTATAGATGTCAGAAACCATTTAAATGATACATTTCAAATCGTTGGATTAGCAGAGGTGATACCATAAACTGGCCAGCCAGATCTCCTGATTTAGCACCTTGCGACTTTTTCTGTGGGGTCACCTTAAAAGTAAGATTTATAAAAACGCCACTCAAGTATTAATTTTTGAGGGAAGCAGTCGTTGCAGAGTGTGGGTTAATAAACGAAAGGCAGTTGTTTAATGTTCGAAATTTGTTTTATAGCAGGCTTGGATATTGTTTATGGCAGAATGGAGGGTTATTTGAATGTTATAAGTTTTGATTTTAGCCCACCCTTGTTATAATATTTATTAGCAATTCCTTCATAGTGTTGAATAAAATTGGAATTTTTAATAAAAATCGATGAAAATAATTTAATTTCACAAAATATTAAAATCAATGTTAAATCCCTATGGCCAGGTTTGAAAAGACACCCGGTGTATGGAAGACTTGAAGACTAAGCGATATCCGAATTCACGGAATAACTAAGGATGTGGCTTAGATACGTGACGATACCTTCGTAGTTTGGCAACACTGCAAGCATAAGCTGGAAAAATTTCTAGATCATGTAAATCGCTGCGCACCTCCATAAAATTCTTAATGGAGTTACAGTCGGAACAAAAACTGCCATCCATGGATGTCATTGTACACAGGAATCACAATACTTTCACTACAAGTGTATACAGGAATACCCACTCATACCGAAGTACTTTGCAATCCCCAATCACCACAAAAGTGTGAAGTTAGGCATACGAAGGCAAAACACGGTAACGTAATGGAAAGCAAGCAAATCAAACCACGAGAAAATAAGGCAAAGTATGGAAAAGCAAGCGGAACAAGGTGCAGTAACGAAAAGCAATAATCAAGGCAAAGTAAGGTAAAGTAACAGGTTAAGGCAAATCGGTAAACAAGACAGATCAAGGCGAAACAAGGCAAAGTCAAAGTCAAAGGCATAGCAAGGTAAAGCAAACCACGAGAAAACAAAACAGGAAGGAAAAGCAAGCGAAATAAGGTGCAGCAACATAAAGCAGCAAGGATATGCAAATCGGTAAAACGCAAGGAAAGTAAGGTAAAACATGCTAAAGCAACTCAAAGCTAGGTATGATTAGGTAATAACCTTTATAACTAAAATTATGATTATTCATGAAGCTAAAGCTTCCATTTTGTTTAAAGGTTTATTATATTCGTATAATTGAATTATTTGACTTGTACAAAAGTTGCAAACATTGAATGCTTTCTCGAAACTTATTATTTATGCCCATAACTGAAGTATTTCGGTTCCATTAAGATTTACGTTTATTTCTGTATAACAACCATACGTATCTTTAATTATTCAAATAACATTTGTTTTACTATTGCTTGTCATGACTTGTTGCTTAAGTGCAATTATTTTTATTGTAATCCTTGTGTAACCAGATTTTTGGGTTAATGGCAGTATTTACGGATTTTTCGCTTTCCTTACCTCACATTGCGTTTACTTGCCTTTCTATACTTTGCCTTGCAATGTCTAACCCAGTTTTGCTTTGTGTTACCTTGCTTTTCCTTGCTTTGCTTGCTTTAGTTTGCTTTGCTGTGCCTTGCCTTTCTTTGCCTTGCTTGCCTTGCTTTTGCCTTGATTTGCCTTACTTTGCCTTGCTTTACCTTGCTTTATTTTGCTTTGCCTTGATTTTCCTTGATTTTCCTTGCTTTGCCTTGCTTTGCCTTACTTTGCCTTGCTTTGCCTTGCTTTGCCTTGCTTAGCCTTGCTTTGCCTTGCTTTGCCTTGCTTTTCCTTGCTTTGCCTTGCTTTGCCTTGCTTTGCCTTGCTTTGCCTTGCTTTGCCTTGCTTTGCCTTTCTTTGCCTTGATTTCTCTTACTTTGTCTTGATTGCCTTGCTTTGCCTTGCTTTGCCTTGCTTTGCCTTGATTTGCCTTGATTTGCCTTGCTTTGCCTTGCTTTGCCTTGCTTTGCCTTGCTTTGCCTTACTTTGCCTTGCTTTGCCTTGCTTTGCCTTGCTTTGCCTTGCTTTGCCTTGCTTGTTCTTGCTTTGCCGTAATTTGCCTTAATTTAACTTCATTTGCCTTGATTTGCATTGCTTTGTGTTGCTTTACCTTGATATGCGTTGCTGTGCCTTGTTTTAACTTGCTTCACCATGTCTTGAATTAATTTGCGTTGTCTTGCGTTGCCTTGCCTTACATTACATTGGCTTACCTTGCTTTATCTTATCTTGACTGAGCTTGTATTTTACTTTACCTTGCTTTGCCCGCCGGCCTGGTCTCGCATGGTCGCAAGTTCTCTTTCCTCTCCTGGTCTGGCGTTACCTTGCCCCATTCATTTTACCACCACACTTTACCTAAACTTTCCTTCTATTAGTTCAATTCATTCTAAACTGAAAGTTGCCAGAAACTTGCAGAGCAAGCTTAATATAAAGTTATACGCTTAAAGAAAAGCAATAGATTTCGATTCAATGTGAAAAACTAGTTTTAGATCAAAATGCATCATAGAGAGCTCATTTATGAACTATTTTTTAATAAATTTTACAGCTACCCTTTCGAAAAATGAAATTTGTATTAAAAATGTGATGTAAGTTTTGAAAGATTTAAAGATACATTGAAATGATTATTCCTACTTAGTAAATAATCTTTGACAAAAATGTTACTAAATCATTAATGTGCTAAATTGTTTTTTGAGGACGTTTACAAATAAGTAAAACTAAAAATTTAAAATAGGAGCATTCAAACGTGTTACGGAACGAAGCGTATCTATTATCGGAATGAATAGTAATGAATCGCAATGATAAAACAAATTCGGTTAAAACATAGTTCCAAGAAGGATTATTAAGGTGCGATTTTAACGGACGTAAGTGCAAATTCGCAACCAGTGACGGGGAGTACAGGAAAGGGGAAACAGCAATGAATAAATTCGAAGAAGGCCGACACACACCTTTATAAATTATCCAACCACCATCCTCATCAAAAAATTGATGCAATTAAATTTTTAGTAGATCGAGCAAAATGAATTTGTGACTCTGAATTTTTGAAGGATGAATATAAATATTTAACAAAATCCTTACAAGAAAATGGATATTCACTTACAGATATTAATAATGTTATTACACCTTCTAGAAATAACCTTAAAGAAAAAACAGTTCTTAATGTTGGTACTGCTTTTCTTCCTTTTATAGCTAATGTTACAGATAGAATTGAAAAAAATCCTACGTAAATATGGCATTAGGACTATCTTTACACCTACAGGAAAAATTAAATAACATTTAAGATCACCTAAAGATGTTTCAAACCCATTATCATCTTCCGTAGTGTCTTGTTCATGTGGAAAAGTATACATTGAAATCACAAAACGTAGCTTTGATACAAGACGTAAAGAACATATGAGATTTTGTAGATTAAGTCAACCAGAGAAGTCTGCTGTGGTTGGCCATGCCTTAAATAATCTAAATCATGACATTAATTTTGATAATATGGAAATATTGTCAAGACAAACTCATTATTATATTCGTTTACGTGAAGCTATTGAAATATATAAACACCAAAATAATTTTAATAGACAAGAAGAAAATCTCCGTTTAAATAGGTTTTGGCATCTTATAATTAAAAAAAGGCATAATGATATGTCTTGATTTTGATTTTAAGTTTGACTTTTGGTATGTCTAGGTTTATTGCTGTGTTTTTTCTAGACCTTGAAGCAAATGCTTTACCAATTATACGTTAATTACCACAGAATTATAATTTAACATAAGTAGCTGAAATTAAAATTTTATTTGATGTCATGTTTATATTTGTTGATGCATCTATCATTTTCAAATTGAAGTTTTTCACAACTGTACACTTACATCATAACTTGATTAAATTTTGTTAAATGTGTTTTTTGACTGACATTTTGCATTGTTAGCCTTGGCCGTTAGAGGGTGTTCTGATTTGTCATCTTTACGACAGTTTAACAATATTTAATTTTTAATGACCTAGTTATTCTTTACTAATATTTAATTCTATAGTTGGCTTTATACGTTTCTCAAACTGTTATATTAATATCAGGTTGATGTTTATGTTTTAATTTTTCAACCTTCACAAAATCGTTTTCCACATCTTTAACAATTTTAATAGATATTACTACTGACGAAGATAACTGTAAGTGCTATTTTAGATTGTATAATTTAAAACACACCATTAAAAAGCCCAAAAAGGGAAAGAATTTTATTATGTATGATAATGGTGAAAGTTTACATTTTTATATCTTATGTTATTATTCCACGTTTTACATTATTTTGTCTTGAAACTATAAAAAATCAAACAGATTTCGGTTCACTTAACAAATATAATAAAAGCACTTTATTTTTTAATATCCCAATGAAACTAAAATTAAAACCTGTTAGAACTCTTACACGTTTTAACGAACTAGCATTTTTTACTGTATTATCAGATAATTATCTTATGGCGCGTTCAAACAATAATGAAAAAACTTGTTCACCAAATTTTATTTATTAAAATAATTATTATACGAAAAATGTCATTAGAAGTTATTATTAGCTTATTACATTTCCGGACGTCTAAAACGTCTTTGATAAATGCTAAAAAAGTGACATCAACTAATAAAACCGCCTCCAGCTGGATAAAGGAATATTTGCATAATTAAATATTTAAAATAAGTTTGCTTTCATTCCTTCAATATTAATTAAAAAAATTTATTTTGTCAAATTTTTTATTTTAACCATTCCATATTGATTTATTTATAAAGTAAAACTGTGATGGATTACTTGCTATAGTTTGATTCAAATAAAGTTGGGTATGACTCATTCTTAAAATTACACGAACTAAGATTTAGGCGACGTAAGTCCTCATTAAATCAGCAAAGTATCTCTTAGTCTCTTAGTCAAAGAAAGTTGAAAATTATTGAACGTTTTTTATGTTTTAAATTAGAAAAATTATCCATTATATCCACTTATTTTATTGATAGAGTCAAAAATATTTTGCTGCAACAGTAAATTGTTATAATTTAGGACATGGTTTGATTGTTATTACATACTATCATAATACATAACCTATATATTTGTGATTAAACAAACACTTTTTTTGTTTATTATAAATTAAATCATTTCAGGTGGAAAAATTGATAAAAGTTTCAATTAGTTTGTTATTCTCAAGATTTATTAACGGCTCTAGAAACATAATTATTGCTTTGTAATCGACATAATTCTTTTAGATACTTTACGCTAACAAATATCGATACATTTGTGATTATTTCATTCCTGTAGAAGAAAGTGTGTACAGCATAATGTAGTTCGAAGTTAACGAAATTATAGATGTTTAATATTTTAATTTAGCACAAGTTTAAATATATTTCATATTGCTCCGAGTTAAATGAAAAGCAATTTACATAAATCAGTACATGTATTCAGTCCACCTATTGCAGAGTTCTCCATATGTTATGTAAAATTAGAATATTTAACTTACATTGGAATTAAAACATTTAACCTTCAGTGGGGCACATGGAACTTTGACAACAAACGGGCGCGAGTCTCTAGACAACGTCATTTTTTTGTTAAATACTTTTTGAATATATGAAAAATGGAGACGATAGAAATAACCTTTATTAATATTTTAATACAAAAAACTTAGAAACAAAAACATAATTCTAATTCCTACTGTTAAAAGGACAGTGCCGAAAAAGAATATACATTTTCAAAATGTCATTGCAAAAAAAACATTTTTTTTTTTTTTCATCTGAACATGTTAAAATAACATCAAAATTATTTTGTATTGGTGTTTGGCAACGCTTGAGCATGTGGGACACCAAGGATCAAGATGACTTAGACATATAAACTTATAACATTTTGACAATAATATTTGGTTTTTGAATCTTTCTTGCAAAGAAAACAACGTTTTCCAGTTCCTGGTGGAATTTCGGATTATCTCTATTTAGTGTTCCTGCAACTTCCTGTTGTCTCTCTGACCAACGGTGGAACATTCATTTGAAAATAACGTCGCATCAATTGGTCTTTCGTTAGAGAGTGCAAGCTCTAAGAAACGATCTTCTTATGAGGTCATATTTTTGTTATTGGAAGAGTAAATAACCTGAGCGTTAACACTTCCATATTCATCATAGCATAGAATACTACCATGGGCCATCTCTTTGTATTTCTAGCTACATCTTAAGGCACATAATTTATCTAAGAGGTCCACTCCACCTTTTGTACGATTATAATAAGTGATAATCTCTGCTTTGTATTTTCATTGGTTGATTCATCAATTTCATCATCATGCTGTAAACTAGATATGAGAATAACATTCCGATACTTCTTAGGCACATACGAAACAATGGTTGTATTCTCTTGGTAACCGAATAATGAAGAATGTAGAGGTCGATGTCTTGTGTTGATAAATTCTATTGGCAGCTCTCTTTTATTTTCTTTATTTTTCCAATGTACGTAATTTTGTGCTCTTCAAACAATTTGTTTACTAAACCTACACTTGTGAACCAGTTGTCGCATGTTAGATTTCTATTTGTTCGCGAAATTGGTTCTATCAGTCGTATAACTACACTAGATGGATCGTTGGGTAGATCATAAGGACCTGACGGCTGTTTGCCAACATAAACTTCAGATTAGCAGCATAGGAGATACAGAGTCGACCCGTGCAAATATTTTTAGTCCGTACTTATTCGGTTTACTGAATTTATTTCCTAAAGGACATCTTCCCTAAATGCCTCCAGCTTTTCGTCAACTGTGGTATTCACTCCCAGTGATGATTTTTTACAATTTTCAACAAAACTGTCAAATAAAATTCGAACTAGTGCTAACCTATCAAACTGTCATCTTTCTTCTCTAGTTTCCAAATGGCAAACATCTCAGCAAAAAAGAATCGATCTTGAGACATTACCAACCAAAATCGCTCAATTTCGAGTCGGTTCTATCACATAATTCCTTGGTATTCAGCCTAGCACTTTTCATGGTTCCAGTCACATATAACAAACCAAAAAGAGCTTTTATTTCGCATATGTCGGTGGGTTTAGCTCTTCTTTCCTGGAATAATTTTGGAGATCCTGGCTATATACGAATTTGTATTTTCAACAATAATTTGCAACATTTCGTCTATGAAATAGAGACCAGCACTCAAGAACTGTCTTAGCATTTTGTTATGTTCTTTGACGCCAGGTGAATGAATAATGATATTTTCATTTCTTGTTCGAACGGCCTTATTGGGACAATGTTTTTTCCATCGAGTAGTTCCATCCTTACCAATAAATGATGGCACTCTTGGCTTTTTTGGGATAGAAACAGGAACATCTTCGTCATCGCAGTCTTGCTCTGATTCACTATCACCAGCTCTCTTCTCTAAAATATCTTCTTCGGATGCCAGTTCTGCTTCATCATCGTCAGGTTCTTCCTCTGATTTCACTTCTTTCCATAAGCGACGAAGTTGTTCTTGCTCTGCCTCGTAACTCATTTTCTAGAACAAAAATTAAAAGAATATCTAGTTATTGGAAAAAAGCAATTTGACACCATGAAAATATAGGTAATATACACAAATAAAAATAATTTTTACTAAAAACAATAGAACTTACCAGTGGAATAAAGTCAACTCTGCAAAAAACTATCTTAAACCGGGGCGCCGGGTCTCACAGATTTTGCGTAATATCTACTAAGTCAAAGTGTACTCTCAACAATTACATGTAACTAACGCGAGCATAGACGGTACATGAATGCACAGCGCTGTAGGAAATTCTGCTGAAGTTTTCGAACGATTTACGGCCAGCCTCAAGACCCGGCGCCCCGACTGGAAGGTTAAATTAAAAAAATATTCACTATCTGTGTCTCTCACAGAAGTAGAATCGTTACAGATATAATTAATAGTTGCACAACCTCAAAATGTTTTTCAATTTCCCACCACTCTAAGATGGACACTTCGGCATATTTAATACATGTCTGCCAATATATCCCATCAATTCGTTGCAAGTATTCTACCCATATCTCTTTTTGGGTGGTCGTCGTTAAATTTGGAATTATGTCTTCTTATTTTTTGTTGTAGTGTTCTTTGCAGTTTACCCACGCCAGTTCAATTGGATTAAATTGACATTGATATGGCCATACTACTGTGTGTCCACACTTGTATGCTATTTCATCTATTTCGTACACCTTTGGTATCGCATTATCTGCAACTAATTGAAGTAATTATTTTTTAAACATGCTAGGTTTATAAGCTATGGTGTGCTTTAATAAAAAATTACACATTTCTTCCTTCTTAGATGAATTATTTGGAATTTTTTCTAGAAGTTTGGAATGATCACTAGTACTGTCTATTACTATTAAAGATGGTTCTTTAAAGTTTGCAATTAAATTATTTTCAAACCATTTTGTAAACAACTCCGCACATATATCTCCATGATAGTCTGCACTTTGTGACTGTAGAAAACAAAAGTGAAGCATCGGAAATAAATTCATCTTCATTGCCTGCGTGAATAACTATAAATCTAAAAAATACAGGTATTTCATTAGGAATTATAATGTAATAACTAAATTACAACAAACCTTTTTTCTTCGCGCACTGGCTTCTTCTTTATGCTTTTCTTAGACTTATCATGCCAGCTTCTTTTGTACGATCCTCGACTGAAAATCCAAAATTCATCTAAGAATACAGGATTGTATAGCTTTTCTTCTTTATTTCTGTAATATTCTGTTAAGAATCGTCCACTATTGGCAGCAATATGTGATTGTTCCAGTAAACCTCTCCTACCATCATCTACTTTAGATGAATAGCTAATGGAATGTAAGAAACTTCTTAAACTTGATCTACTGAAATCGAAACTTGACTATTGCTTAATTCTTTTTGTAATGATTCCAGGGTAACATGTATACCTACAAAAACGGGTATAGTAATAGACATGTCTTGCATGTTTGTATTCACATTTTGAATGCATTTCATAAATGTTTCTCTTTACAGCATCCTTCACATAGTCATCAACTTTGGTGGACTTAGATTTCGTACGTTTTCTCCGCTTAGCTGGTCACTGTGGAGGTTTATTTTCTTTTTGGGCTTCTGTAACTCCCTTTTTTTTATAGCACTAACTGTATTTATACTAACCCCACATGCTTCAGACATGCGCTAAAAGTAGTCCTTCCAAGTATCATATTTTACACAACAATGTACTACATATCTGCATAGTAGATTCAAATGGAACGAGTGCCCCTTGATTGTCACGTTTTCGTTCAAAATAATTAAGGACGTTCATAACTACGAGCTTGCTTGAGATTTAAGGTGCTTAGTACTTAGCACATCTAAAATTTTGTAAATTTTATATAAATTATGTAAAAATGTTAACAAACTACTTATAATTCACTATAAAAGTTGTAATAGTTTTGAAAAAAGCTGTTTTTTATAAAAAAATTAAAGCAAAAACGCATAAACGATATTTTCAAAAAATGACAGGAGTGACAGATGCTACTCTTAGTCACAACACGCGTTTTAGTGCGCTAATATGACTTGTACAGCACATTTATGTTTGTATGGCCATCCTTCTCTAATACATGCAGTTGAGAGAGAGATAGATGAAAATATGTAATTTTATTATAGAGTTTTACATCAATGAGTCATACCCAACTTTATTTGAATCAAACTTTATTTACGGTGTCAAAACGTTTAAAGTGTGATCTTACAATAAAGACATATTGTAATTTTAAATTAGGATTTTGTAATGTTTTACCAAAATTGCTAAAACGTCTAGAAATATTCAAAAATATTTCTGGAAATATCCAAACTGGGAAACATTTTCGCAAATATCTCTAATCATGAAAAATATCCAACATATCTAAAATATCCACGAATTAAAATAAAGGGCACATTTTACTAAATAATAAGGGAATTCGATATGTTACTGGAAAAGAATCTAACCACCATTTTCAAGTTTTGAGTAAATTAAGTTAAAGCCTTGCAAAATGTTTTAAATATGTTTAGTATTTTT
The DNA here is from genome assembly GCA_036346205.1 of Vesta saturnalis. NCBI lineage: Eukaryota > Metazoa > Arthropoda > Insecta > Coleoptera > Lampyridae > Vesta > Vesta saturnalis. The sequence goes on along the minus strand of JARFJB010002176.1, from coordinate 3,960,336 downwards.
AAAAGTTTGACTGCGGATTACAGTTCATTGGTTTACCATTTAGATGACCTTCAAGTAGCAAGCGACAATTAAAAAAAAAACATGGGAGGGTTTTGGCGCTAGGTTCTTTTTATGTTAACAAAAAATGGCATGTGGATCGTTTTAGAAACAAAATTTAGGCTTTTGGGTCTTTCATTGCAAATAATATCCGTTACATGGATCTTTATAAAAAAATATTGTTAATAAACAATACCAAAATACAAATAAAAATAAACATTCTAATAGTTGAGAAATTAAAATTTCTTATTTAACGTTTCCATTCAATTTCTAATTAACATTTTCACAAGTTTCCTGTTCGATTTCAAAATCAACCTCTTCGCCAAATCCTTCTATATCATCATCAAAGTTATTTGATGCCAAGTTTTGATAAAAATATCTTACATCTTTGGGAATGAGGGGCAACAAACTCTGGATGTCTGCCAACTTTTTATCAGAGATGATGACGTTTTGTATGTTCACTTCCTTAAATTCACCCTTTCCATGTGTTGATGTAAAAAATATGGAGAATGGTTTATCATTACTAATTTTGATTATTGTAACCTGCAACTAGCTTACCTTTTCACCTTCTGTATCGGTTTTTCTACTAGTTATAAGTTTTTCAATTTCGCTTGTACTCAAAAACTGTACCTTTTCCATTTCAACAACTACAAATTTGCGCTTTTTTGAGCACGGTAGTACAACATCTTTAAATTTTTGTTGTGTATATATTCTGATTTGAATTGTTATAGCCCGTTCTATTTATCCGAAATCAGAGTTATTAGGTAAGTAACTATGACCGGGAATCAGGTATTTGCTGTATATTTCAATAATTGGTGGGACTGCAGAACTATTTTTAAAAATAATATAATTTTTATATTCCTGTTCTGCTCGCCACATCAATCTGACCACAGAATTAAATTCTCAGTTTCCGGTGGGACATGATTGCCAATCATGAGCTTTATATATGACCCCACTTCTTGGGCGCCCCTGTCTGTCGTACCCTCTTTCCATATAAAACAGTAGGGCCTATCATTAGACTCCTTGTGAATATCTTCGTTGTATATAAAAAGTTTATAGAGCCTTTTATAATATTGTTAGTAGTAGTGGGACACCTTGTCCGCCATCTTGGATTTTGACGTCACAAGGCCGGCCACGTAGGGGACCGTATTTTCCACCCCTATGGTTTCTTTTCGGAGGTTTTTTTCAACCCTTGATGGAATTTTCATCCCTAATTAAAGCCTTTTTGACAGCAATTTTTTGTCGGCCTTATTTTATGTTTTCTTTTCGGAAGCCTTTTCCAACCCCTTGATGGAATTTTCACACTCATTAGAGCCCTTTTGGTTATGTTAAGAACTTTTTGTCGGTTCACACCTATGGCTTCTTTTCGGCGGTCATTTTAACCCTTGATGGAATTTTCACCCTAATTTGGTTGTATTAAGAGCTTCTTTGGCAGTTTAGACCCTGAAGGTAGGCAAACGCTGCATACAATGTTCTAATAAGAGGCCCTAATGCTACCTCATAAGACAGATATAAGAAGTTGTCTGAGGTCAGCGCCCCGGTTGGCTGAAAATAGTATTATAATAAGGGACTAATGTTAACGTGTAAGACAAGTGTAGGAACTACCATGTAGGCCTTCGATATTGTGTTAGGTCTGCGCTGTCGTGGCCTTGGCAAATTTGAAATAAGGGGTTCTAATGCCAGCTTGTAAGACACGTGTAGATCTTCAAAACTTGTTCTCGAGCCTTCGCCCCTGTCGCGCTGGTTGGTAATGGTATGGGGCCCTAACCTTATATATAAGTGCAGAAACTAGCACTTGGACCTTGTCCCATATCATGGCCCCTGGTGCAATTGTATGCGGGTTCTAACTTAATCTTACAGCTGTAGGCCTTCGCCCCATCATACAAAATTGTGTTCAATAAGGTGGCCCCAGCCTTGTAAGACAGGACTTGTCTCAGGGTCTGCGCCCTGGACCCTTTGAGTTAAAATTGATTTTAGCGCCATCTAGTTGATAATGCACACTCTTTTGCTCTCTCTCTCTCTCTCTCTCTCTTTCGGCTCTTTCTCACACAAAAACAATCATTTAATTAATTAATTAATCAATCAATCTCAAACAAATCATGATTGATCAAATCTATCAGCCAATCTAATCAATCAACCGAAATCATGTTTTACAGTTTGAGGAAACCAGATTACAGTTCAAAACTGAATACATTAAAGTCTAAATTAAATATGACGTGAAATAATAAATAATTTCTACCCTAATGCAATGATGCTTTATATATAGGCAGATCTTCTCTTTCTAAACAGGCACCACCCATACATTCGGAAAATTATATCTGATTTATTTGCATGTTCAATTACATACACACAAAATTATTTGATAGAAACGTGTTCATTAACTGTTATAAAACCCCATTAAAAAGACGCAAAGTAATAATTACTTATATATAACATAGAGTTAAATTAAATTAACATGTTCTTAAGAATATCAAACTGATATAATGGAAATATCAATATCAAGTAAAAAACACCTATATATATATATATATATTAAAAATAATACGTTTACCTTTAGAAGTGTTTTTTCCTTCAGTTGTTCTAATAATGATAACTATATGCTGAACTGAAATATTTTTATACAACGTGTACATGTAGTCTCACTAAACACGTTTTATGAATGGTTGGATATAAACTGGCTATTGCATTCCGATCATTAGGTAATTTTGAAAGTAATACACAAAACCTGATTACTGCTACTGGTATTTAGCATTTATATTGTACTTATAAAATTTACATTCAAAATGCTTAAATATAAAAATTTTTCTAATGCAAATTTATAAATAAATTTCCTTGAGATTACATTAAATACTGTTATGATGATACATATTTCAACAAATATTTTTTACGCAATGTCATTAACTAAAAATTAGTCGAAATAATAAACTTTACTAAATCATAGTTTTATACATAACTTCTCTCTATGATATCAATGATTTATCATGATATAATTATACAATACACACAAAACACCTAATTCTTGCACTTAACAAATAATTACTTAGAAGCACTAACACGTATCGCACATCAACAAATCGAACAAAATTTACAATCATACAAGCAACAAAAATACTTTTATAATGGTTATATAATTACATCAATATATTTATCAATAATTTAACATAATAAATAATATACTAAAGCTTACTGTATAATAATTGACTTATGCAATATGAAACACATGCTAAACATATACAAACATGAACACCAAGATAATAACCTATATTATCACTACTTTAAATGCAATAATTTCACACATCTACACAATCATAACGTCTATTACACGATAGCAAATCAAATCATACAATCACTTATTTATACGCATATAACTACAACATGCTATACATCTCAATAACTCAATACAAAACAACACACACGCAAGACACGTATGCGAACACGCACACGCATAAAACAACAAACACGACCTGAATACGAAAACACGCTACAGAAACACACAAGAAACGCTAAAATACGAACATACAAACGAAAATACGCTATGAAAACATAAACAAAATCAAATGCGAACATAACGAATCAAGCATGAGACACTGATACACGACATGCTAATCGAAACTAACAGACCAAACGAACCGAAACATCTACCTACGAACACATGCAAAACGAAAACACGCTAATCAACACGTTCAAATGAAAACACCAATACGAACACGACTAACATGCAAAACACAAACGAAAAACGCACACGAAAACACGCTAACACAAAAATACACAAACGAAACTACAAAAACAACACGCAAACGAAAACGCAAACACATAAACACGAAAAAACGAAACATCACGAAAACACGTACATAACAGCAAACACAACATACAAAGACACGCTAACACGAAAACACGCAAAACACAAAGAAAAACGCTAAGAAAACACGAACAAAAAACGAAAACAGTACGCGAAACAGCGACAACACACAAACAAAAACACGAAACCACGAAAACACGCAACACGAACAAACGAAACACAAACGACGAAACACCTAAACGACAATTCAATGAAAACACGCTAACGAAAACACACTAAACAAAATACCGAAAACACAACGAAAACGCTAACGCAGAAACTGAATACGCAACGCAAACATAAACACGACAACGCAATCGAAAACATCGCTTGCAATTAACGAAACACGTTTAAAACACGCTAATGAAACACACGAAACACACAAACGAAAAGCTTACGAAAACGTAACACGAATGCCGTGTGCGTGTATGCGTGTGCGTGTGCGTGCGTGCTGCGTGTGTGTGCTGTCAATGTGTCGTTTTAATTGTTGTCTGTCTTTTTGTTTTGTCTGCTCTGCTCTTTGTCGTGCTGTCGTGTGCTGGTTCTTTCTACTGCGTGCGTGCGTGCGTGTGCTCTGCATCGTGTCGTGCGTCGTGCGTCAAATGTATCCGAAATAATTTGTTGTGCGTGTCTCTTATGTGCGTGTGTGTTTGTTTTTTGTTGTTGTTCGTTTATTTTGTGTGTATTGTGTTTGTTGTTTGTTTTTTTTGCTGTGTGGTGTGTAATGTGTGGTGTGCTTGTTGTTGTGTGTGTGTGTGTGCTTAGTTGTGTGTTGCGTTGCGTTGCGTGTTGTGTTGCTGTGCGTGTGCGTGTGTGTTGCGTGTGTCGTGTGTGGCTGTGTGCGTGTGCTGTGCGTGTGCGTGTGTCTGTGTTGTGCGTGTGGTGTGCTGTGTGTGTGCGTGTGCTGTGCGTGCGTGTGCTGTGTGTTTTGTGCGTGTGCTTTTGTTTTTGCGTGTTGTGCGATTTTTCTTGCGTTTTGTGTGTGTTTGTCTGTGTGTGTGTGTGATTTGTGTGTGTGTGTGTGTTATGCGCTAGCAAAATTTTAAAATATTTGAATGTAAAGTAAGTACAACATATTTGCTAAATGTAGCAGTAATCAGGTTTGTGTATTACTTTCTAAATTATTAAATGATCGGAATGTAATAGCCAGTTTATATCCAACCATTCATAAAACGTGTTTAGTGAGACTACATGTGGACACGTTGTATAAAAAATATTTCAGTTCAACATATGGTTATCATTAGAACAACTGAAGGAAAAACCTTTAAAGGTAAACGTATTAATATATATATATATATATATATATATATATATATATATATATATATATATATATGTTTTCTTAGTTGATATTGCTAACAATAACGTCGATAAAGATTTTTAAAATGTATTATTACTCTTATAGGATGACGTCATAAGATCAGGTCTACAAATAATTGGTACGTATTCGTGGATTTTAAACTTGTAGTTATTGTTAATTCGCGTATAATAATAAAACCATTAAAACCTTTTGCATTTTATTTCCATTATATCAGTTTGATATTTTTAAGAACATGTTAATTTAATTTAACTCTATGTTATATATAAGTAATTATTACTTTCCGGTCTTTTTAATGGGGTTTTTATAACAGTTAATGAACACGTTTCTATCAAACAATTTTGTGTGTATGTAATTGAACATGCAAATAAATCAGATATAATTTTCCGAATGTATAGGTGGTGCCTGTTTAGAAAGAGAGAATCTGCCTATATATAAAACATCATTGCATTAGGGTAGAAATTATTTATTATTTCACGTCATATTTAATTTAGACTTTAATGTATTCAGTTTTGAACTGTAATCTGGTTTCCGCAAACTGTAAGACATGATTTCGGTTGATTGATTGAGATTGGCCTGATTGATTTGATCGATCATGATTTGTTTGAGATTGATTAATTAATTAATTAAATGATTAATTTGTGTGTGAGAAGGAGCTAAAAGAGAGAGAGCAAGAGAGAGGTGTGTATTATCAACTTCTATTATAGAAAATGTTCATTAGTCTATACGCCTCTAGATGGCGCTAAAATCAATTTTAACTCAAAGGGGCCAGGGCGCTGACCCTGACACAAGTCCTGTCTTACAAGGCTAGGGCCACCTTATTAGAATACAATTTTGTATGGCGGGGCGGAGGCCTACAGCTGTAAGATTAAGTTAGAACCCGCATACAATTGCACCAGGGGGCCATGATATGGGCCAAGGCACAAGTGCTAGTTTCTGTACTTATATATAAAGTTAGGGCCCCATACCATTACCAACCAGGGGGCCTGTAATCTGGTTTCCCAAACTGTAAGACATAATTTCGGTTGATTGATTGATTGACATTGATCTGGTGATTGAGCATGATTTGTTTGAGATTGATTAATTAATTGATTTGTTTGTGTGTGAGAAAGATCCGAAAGAGATAGGGAGAGAGACAAACAAGATAGAGCAAGAGAGAGAGGTGTGCATTATCAATTTCTATTATAGAAAATGTTCATTTGTCTATACGCCACTAGATGGCACTAAAATCAATTTTAACTCACAGGGGCCAGGGCGCAGACCCTGATACAAGTCTTGTCTTACAATGCTAGGACCGCCTTATTAGAATACAATTTTGTTTGACGGGGGGCGAAGGCCTACAGCTGTAAGATTAAGTTAGAACCCGCATACAATTGCACCAAGAGGGCCACGATAGGGGCTAAGCTCTACACTTGTCTTATAAGGTTAGGGTTCCCATACCATCTCCGGCCAGGGGGCGAAGGCCCCGAGAACAAGTTGCGAAGCCCTACACGTGTGTTACAAGAACCTCCTTATTAGAAATGCAACGTATAAATAAATTTCTCGTGTAGGTAAAAGATCATCTAATAGCACATGACCATTTTAAAGCAATAGGATCGATAATTTTAATAATAATATCTTATTAGGGTAATTATGCAATTTCAAACATTGCATGCGTGTGCGTTTGCCTAACCTCCAGGGGTACTGCTCTTGATACAACCAAAAAGGACCTTAATTAGATGACCATCAAAAATAACCCTAAGATCAACTCCAGGTCTAACCCCAAGTCCTAGACCAACCCCTACATCTTCCCCTCACGTGAGCAAGTACAAAGGATTACTGTCAAAAAGGCTCTTAATACAACAAAAAATAAGTAGAGGTTGAAAAAACGCGATCTACACGTGGGCGGGCATAAAATAGGGTTAAAAAATACGCCCCTCAAGTAAGCGAGTAAAAACAAAAAGGCCTTAATTAGGGTTGACCCTCGAAAAGAAACCATAGGGGTGGAAAATACCAGCTCACACGTGGGCGGTTATAAAATAGGAGTGAAAAAATACGTCCTACACGCGAGCGAGTAAAAAATAATTAGGGTTGAAAAGGGCCTTCGAAAAGAAACCATAGGGGTGGAAAATACGGTCTCACACGTGGGTGTAACAAATTAGGGTTGAAAAATGCCTCCGAAAAGAAAACATAGGGGTGGAAAATATGGTCTCACCCGTGGGCCTGACCGGAAGTGACGTCACAAAATCCAAGATGGCGGAAGGTGTCGGACTACTACTCCTGGATATTAAATGCTCAGTCGAAATATACTTCATCCTGTATTAAACTAGATAATAGGGACAGACATTTTAATAATTAAAAAAGTATAATGTAACTTATTATATAAGTGTGAACCATTGATTGTTATTGTAAAACAACTATTAGAATTTTCAGATCTGGAGGCTGAGTACAGAGCGTAAGATGCATTTAGCTGCTTAGTAATCATTAATTTTATATTGAATGTTATTCGGATATACCCCGTTGAATCTTTTCTTTGGAAATCGTTCCCAAAAATAATAAATATAAATTGAAGGAAAAGAATCGTGGAGATAGCCGAAAGTCAAATAAAGACGTTGGATAAATAGGCGCTGAACACTTTTTTTAAAAATTTTTAACTTACTAGAAAAATAATAAACTATTTGACATTCCCTTATTGAACAATTTAGATGATTAAATATCAAATTGGCATGTTATTTGGAAAGAAAAAGGTCCTTTACAAAAAACTAACGTGCATCTGCTTAAGAAACAGGTAGCATGAGTCCAGATAGATTGAAAAGTAAGGTCATGCAGAAATTGTTTATGACCCACTTGGTACGCAAATTTTTAAAATTGTCTCCGTAAGAGACACCAACAACACGTCTGATGAAATAAATATGGATTTAAAAAAAAGATGAATAAATTTTAAGTGAAATTTTATATGGCATATGTTAAATTTCAAACATTAAAAAAAATAAGAGACATACCAAAATTATGAAATACAAAGAAATGTATGGAAATAAGAGTAAATATGATGAACATAAGGTAAATTTAAAAAATTGGATATTTCTATAATCAAATTTTGTACAAAATCCGAATACTTATTTATATATGGACGCAAAATTACTTTTACGGCCGAAAGGAAAATTGGTAAGTTTACCGAGGGACAATCTTACAATCAAAGACAACTTCCTTGCCATGCAAAATTGTATGTGTAACGTTAAAAAATATGAACAAAATGAAACTGTTTTTTATTAAAAAATCATACTTCATTTTAATTAATTATAATTTGTTGAATTGATACAAAGATTGAGGTTATGTACCACATTTCTTTGATTAAAGTTGAAAATAAGCAAAAATGATTTATCACACTGGTAACAGTAATTTGCTGGTAGCTGATACAAACTTACATTTGTTCATGGGGAAAATGACATTTTGCGGACGGTTACGAAAAGGTTGTTTACTGTTCCATCAAGAGATTTAAAATAGGAAAATGATTACGTATTTCGCATTACCTTATTACTGTATAAGAAAACGTTTTTAAATTCAATCCATTTAAATTTCTTAAATTATTCTTTTAAGATTGGTTCAAAACCATCGTATTTTGGTAACTGCAAATTGGGATTCTTAATACTATCGGTATGAGAAAATATACGCTTATAAATCGTGAATGGAAGAACAATATATCAAGAAAAAAGCCAAAAACATTTCTTGCGTATTTTCGAAAATGAAAAAAACTTTAAAGCCGTCTACCTTTTTAATAAAATAATGAGCGGAATCAATTTTGCATTATAAGCGCTTAAATATTTTTAAAATTAATAATGAATCATAATTCGAACATTGCTGGTTAAATATTTTACTTTAACGCCAACTGACAGATGAAGAATTGTCAAACAACAATGTATGTTTGGTTTTGGCCTACTAGATCTTCTTATTCTCAATAAATTGACCCAGTATTAATAAACAAAGCATAAAAAGGAATACTTGATTATAATTACAATAAATTTTTAAACAAGTTTTTAAATTTTGATAATGAATTACAAAAATATCTCACTCTAATGAAAGTTTGTTATAACTCACATAAACAGGTGTTTCCGTAACAAATTAGTTTGAACTACCTGAAGAAGAAATGTATTTCCAAGAACGTTGTTGAACCAAGAACTCAAGATGTGACAAAAATAGCTGTCGAATCTGTATTATTATTCACAAGATTGTATAGAAAAGTGACACTAAATAGGTTTCTTCTTATATCTAGGAGTTGTAGATCAAATCTGGATAACAGCAAATTCTGGTAAAATGCTATTAGAAGATAAGTACCTTAAACAATAAGAATTTGAAAAATTTCCTTTGTACGGATTCTGTAGCATTCTTTTAATAACTACAAATTGGATACCATACTAGAGCACAGTATTCTACCTTTGAGCTTACGAATGTAAAATACAGTAGTTTCAGAGTGGATACTTGCGTAAAGTTCTTACAATTCCTTAGAATAAAGCCTGTCATTCTTGTAGCATCCCTAGTTATTGTATTGAAGTGCTCGCTAAAGTTAAGTTTGTTATCAAACAGGATGTCTCAATCGTAAATCACGTTGTAACACAGGTATAGAGAAACGATATCCTCGTATAACTCATCACTTTGCATTTTGAAATGTTTAACATTTAAACATTTTTAAGTCGTCAGCAAACAGAAATTTCTGGAAAGTTATATTATATATTAGGTCATTTACAAATATTAAAAAAAGAAGAGGCCCCAGATTGGATCCTTGGGAAACACTCGAAGATGCAATAAAGCTGTCAGAGGTATAATTATTATACGTGGCAATGTGTCACTAAATCCAAAATTTAAAAATTGTGTTTCGCTTATATGCAAATGATATGCACATAAAGTGCCTTAAATTGCGTTTTTTTGGAAAGACAAGCGTTTGGATTTACATCAAACGAAGCCTACACTTACAACAGGGATATCAACACGTTCACTATACTAGTGTCTGATGTATACTATTTACACATTAAAATAAGGGCAAAATACATTATATAGCATCAAAAGTTAAAATTGTCTTTGCGATGATATAGTTAAAATGACGATGGGTAGCATTAGAGATATGGGTGATGTCAATCCTAAGCTTCCTAAGATAAGGAAAAATCTGCACTACTACAGATGCTACCATGAAAAGAGTGCTAATATTGGGCATTATGGAAAGTACTTCTAGACTAAGGCACAGAAAAAACGGAACATAAACGCCTATTGTTCATTTACACTCTATTGAGCGAGTAATCCGTAGCAATTCAATGTCCCAATTTCCAGGTCAAACAGTAGCATCAAGCGTACATTTCTCAATTAATCTTAAAAGCTGTTTAATTATTTCTTTAAGAAGAACTATGGAATGGGTTATATATTGCGTTTTCCATCAAGATGAACAAAAAATATTGATGTTTGTTAAATTGAAACGAGTAAGAAGTAAGTAAATGATTTAAATAATTTTACCTAAAATCGTGTGGTATTTCGTATCATCGTCATCAATGTCATGTTATAAATTATCTCATGCATGCGATAATATTTTTTTTGACAACCACTATTCAAAACTCGCTTTTCTGCATAATTTTATATTCGCAAACTTGACAATTTCTCACAATAATAAGAAATTTGACATAAGCGTGCCGGAAAGTGACATTTCTGTGCCGCAAAGTACTTTCCGGCACACCATATAATATCTACACACCAAAAATAAAAAGAAAAATTTTCGAGAACGAAAATTAGCTAGAGTGCACTTTGAAGCTGGTAATTCTTAATAAAATAATATATTATAATATAACATAACAAAAAGAAAACCTGAGTTGTCGGGAATCGAACCCGAGACCTTTCACATACGAAGCGGAGACTGTACTCACTGCGCTATACCAACGATGGTTAGATATGCTCAGACATGTATTATCAACGAAGACTTGCGAGCTCGCGAGCGACTGTCGCTTGTTTATTTTTCGTAAACGTCAAACATGTCCTGTCTAAATTATTTTTAAAACGAAATTACAACAAAATGGATACTAATAATGATAATTCTGATATAGAAATAGAAAATACACCTCCAGAACTCAGGGAACAAGCTTATTTATTGCCGTTGAATTTACTACCTTCTACGTCAAGAGAAAAATATGAAAATGTATACAAACAATTTATGGATTGGAAGAAAAAAAATAAAACCAAAAGTATTTCTGAAAACATTGTAATGGTCTATTTCGAATAAATGTCAAAAGTGAAAAAAGCTTCCACTTTATGGTCTATATGTATATTCCATGTTAAAATCTACCATTAATATTAATCATGTCATCGATATATCGACTTAAAAATTACGTGCTTTTTTAAAGAGAAACTCTACAGCCTACAGGATATTCCGCCAAAAAAGCACATACATCGGAACAAATAAGGCAATTTTTACAAGAAGCCCCAGATGATCGATATTTACTAACAAAGGTAATTTTAAATAACACACAATTATAATAAATAATAAATATTTAATATTTCTTATCATTGCAGGTTGCAATGATCATTGCAATTAGTGGTGCATGTCGAAGAGGCGAGTTGTGGAAATTAAAAATAAATGACATAGATCTAAATTCTGCTTTACTAATAAAATTAAACGACACTAAAACAAAAGTTTCAAGAAGTTTTACAATTACCGGTAACTTTTATAACCTCTGCAAGAAATATGTTTCTTTGCGTCCTTTTGAGATATCTGAAAACCGTTTTTTTTTTTAATTATCAAAAAGGAAAATGCACACAGCAAATGGTAGGAATAAACAAATTTGGTAAAATGCCTCAAGAAATTGCATCATTTTTAAAGAATTGTACACGAGGCACACATTCCGGCGAAATTCGGCAACCATGTTAGCAAATGCAGGAGCTGACCTGCTAACATTGAAACGTCATGGAGGTTGGCAATCTAACAGCGTCACCGAAGGTTATGTCGATGACTCTTTGTACTCCAAAATGAATGTTGCAAACAAAATACTACATTTGGTTTCTCCGCCAACATCAAGTACAGAATAATCTAGCGATGGACCATCAACCTCTACATCTAATACTTTAAATATTTCTAAATGTAATTCACCAAAAATTGTTATTCAAAATTGTTCTAATTTTACGGTTAACTATAACTAAAGATTTTAACGTGAAATTCTTAGATAAGTATGTTACTGTTCAATAAATAAACTTAAATGGGTAATAAATTTCTTTGAAAATAAAATTATATACAGTTTTATATGGTGTGGTTGTAGAAAAAGTATAGTGTGCAACACGTGCAAAACTGCTAATTTCTCACTTGTTTGAACTTTTTCAAACTCATGAGAAATTAGCAATTTTCTGCACTTGTTACACAATATACTATTTCCTGCGACCATGTACAAAACTGATTCATATCGTACAATTAATCGTACAGAAAATAGCAATATGCGTATTAAGAGCGCAAAGTGATACATTGCCGCTCTGAGTGAAAAGTTTGCGCTACACACGTGGTTTTGTAAGAATGTTTGTGAAAAACTGTTTTTATTTTTACAATGTTGGGTTATTTTCGTAATAAACTTATTATAAAAGAGGTAGCAAAATTATCCTAATAAAAATGTTATTAAAATTATTAATTTTTTTTAAATTTCCATTTTATAGGTTGGAAGGTCGTGTGGTGTTCCACCCCAGGTATTTATTATATGAGAACAATCTTAACATCACGCGCTGGCCACATAATTGTCGTCATCTGTCAAGTACTCATCAACGCATACTTTGGTCAAAAATCGCAGAAACTCTAGACTTTTTTTTATTAAAGTTTCCATGGTAACTAAGCGGTCGTTTTAGTTATTTTGCCGCTCGACGAGTGACAAAGTAAAAAAAAGCTTGCTCCTCGGAAAAGTGCAACGTTGTGCTTTGTTTTGGAAGCGCAAATTTGTACTTGTCGGTCGGTTGTAGAAAAGTATTACTTTCGCACACTAGTGCGTTTCACTTTCTCATTGTAGCCAATGCGAAAGTAAAAAACACGTGTGCCTTTTACTTTCGCGTTGCTTTTCTATAAGCTACCGTAGCAGCTACCGTTTGCCATCGGCCTGACAGATGTTCGGTCGCGATCAAAGTCGTTACGCTTACTGCTATTATTTGACTTTTATGATTTGGCAAGTTTAAATAGTCAGCTAATCGTTTTCAAATTCATAATAATTACGAACTACACTATTTGTTACGGCATGATTACGATTTCTTAATAAAAAAACTTGAAATACTAGAATTGTTTAATTTGTGATCGTAGGAAAAATAGTGTTCATTAAGCTCGCACGAAAGTGTCTATCCTGCGCTCGCGGAATTCTCACACTCGGGCTGACGCTCGGAAATTCTCGCTTGTGCGATGTCTACTACTTTCGTAGCTAGTTATGTAATATACTATAACTTGCGCCCACATCGAATACAGGATAATGTCAGGGTTTTATATTATTTATTATCTTCGATAACGATGCAGTTTTTACACTAATAAGGATCGATGTCACATTCAATTAATTCAGATTCATCGATGTCTATATTTTAGGCATTTGCGGGGTTGGTAAATTCTTTGCGATAATGAAAAATGAAATTAAGCTGCTAATTTAAATTAATACTTATTAAATTGTATAATATAGTGAAAAAAAAATGATTACAGATAACATTGTGTACGCAATGCGTGAAATACATTGTAATCGCAGGTATGTAGTTACACATGTCTCGCTTAGTGCGTTCATAACTATTAGACTTTAATGGAATATGTACATTTTGGTTTAACCTTTCATTCTTCTTTATTTAGTCGTAAAAGTTACTCGGTACTCTTATTCGAAATTTTAATCGCAAACAAATTAAACGTTTATAACTGTGTAGATACTTGGGTACTACAAATGTAGTAACTGACCTAATCTTAATCAATCGTTTAAAGGGGAATAAGAATAAATATTAATTTCTTTATATCGTGATTATCACACATTTGCATACATTGCAAACTAAATAAACTACTGCAACACAAATTTTAATCGTAGCAACAACCGGTTGTCATCGGCCTGACAGGGAATTCGGTCGCGATCAAAGTCGTCACGCTTACAGCTATTATTTGACTTTTATGATTTGACAAGTTTAAATATTCAGGTAATCGTTTTTAAATTCATAATAATTACCTACGAACTACACTATTTGTTAAGGCATGATTACGATTTCTTAATAAAAACTTGAAATATTAGATTAAAGTATATTGTTTAATTTGTGACCAATTCGTATGAAAAATAGTGTACAGGTTGTCCCATTTTCGTATGTTTTACGGGGTATCTCGCTTATTTTTTAGGTTAGAACCTTGCGGTTTTCGCGACACCGTGCTACTTTTTAATGAAACCAAAGATGCACTAATCAAATTTGCCCTAGCCATCTTAGTTGTTGTGCTACAGGGTGATTTTCGAAAAATTGCATTTTCAGTCATCCCCTGTAACTCTGTTATTGACACAAAAAGTAAAAACTGATATTTGTAGATTTTTTACATAGAATCCAGTGGCGTACTCAGATTTTCTTTAGAGGTCACAGTTTTTGAGATATTGACATAACCTACTTTTTTTTTATGGGACATCCTATATATTTTTTAAAAATTTTTTTCCCCTTGCCAAGAGTTTTTCAAAAATATAGCATAGTCTATATTTATTTTTATAAATAACGTGACAAAATGATTTTTTTCTATAATTTACATTGATAATAGTGGATCGCTGTGGGTAACCATGGTAACGCGAAAAACAAAATAATTAACGTTCTGCCATTACTTAGGTATTTGATTTTTGAAGTTTCTGCTTCTCTCAAATTATTCCTGGTTACATTTTCCCAAATTTAGTGTCTGATATTTATTGTTATTCGTTGTTTTTGTTTATTGTTATCGTTCTTGTTCTTGTTGTTGTTGTTGTTTAATTATTTTTTAATATGGCTCGGAACCAAAAATTTGAAAACTTTGAGAAATGTGATATGTATACCTGCTTCATATTATCTAATGAAAACGCAGACCAGGCCTTAGAACTCTAACTGAACAGGTCAGTTAATCTTTACCTTAGAATTTGTATTTATTTTATATACCTATTTTGTCAGGTAGATATCCCGAAAGAAGACAACCCGACAGAAGAATATTTTAAAAATTAAAATTTAATCTTTGCCAACATGGATGTTTTGACAAACCTCGACCCCGAGTTTACAACAAAGAGAACGAGGAATCAGAGATCAACGTTTTAGCAGTTGCCACTCCTGAAACCTCGTGCAGGAAAATAGATGAAGAGACCGGTGTGTCTAAAACAAAAGTGCAAAGGATTTTAAAAAAACACAAATTCAAACCCTACAAGTATAAACTTGTTCATCATCTGCACCCTGGTGATGCTGAACGTACATTGGAGTTCTGCAATTGGTTTATAAATATGAAAACTCAGGACAATAATTTTGAAAAAAAGATAATTTGGTCAGACGAGGCCCATTTCACAAGTTCGTAATAGACACAACTCGCGGTTTTGGAGTCAAGAAAACACCCACGTGATTTTTCCTAGAAAGCGTCAAGGCAGGTTCGGATTTAATGTCTCCTGCTTTATTTTTAACCGAAAAATAGTTTACAAGATTTATGAAGAAAACCTAAGCTCTAATGGGTACTTACAAATTCTACAAGAAAAAACTATACACATTTTAGAAGATATTCCACTGACTCAACTGAACGATATATTCTTCCAGCAGGATGAGGCTCCAGACCACAATGCTAGAATAATACAAAACTGGCTAAATGAACGTTTTCTCAGGAGATGGATTGGAACAAATGGACCTGTTCGATGGCCACCACGATCACCGGATCTCTCGGTTTTGGATTTTTTTTGTGGGGATATTTAAAGAATAAAATTTATTCAAGGCAATATGCCAACATGCAACAATTAAAAATTGCAACGGAAAATGCTTTTGCAGAATTACGAAGACAATCATTTATTTTGGAAAATGCTATTAAAAAAATTTATAAACTTTGTGAAACTTGTAGGAGACATAATGGTCTGCAATTTGAACAATATTTGTGATTAATTAATTTTTTTTTTATCAATGTAAATTATAGAAAAAAATCATTTTGTCACGTTATTTATAAAAATAAATATAGACTATGCTATATTTTTGAAAAGCTCTTGGCAAGTGGAAAAAGATTTTAAAAAAATATATAAGGTGTCCCATAAAAAAAAGTAGGTTATGTCAATATCTCAAAAACTGTGACGTCTAAAGAAAATCTGAGTACGCCACTGGATTCTACGTAAAAAATCTACAAATATCAGTTTTTACTTGTTTAATATGTCTGACAATAACAGAGTTACAGGGGATGACTGAAAATGCAATTTTTCCAAAATCATCCTGTATCACAAAAACTAAGATGGCTATGGCAAATTTGATTAGTGCATCTTTGGTTTCATTAAAAAGTAGCACGGTGTCGCGGAAATTGCAAGGTTCTAACCTAAAAAATAAGCGAGATACCCCGTGAAATATATGAAAATGGGACAACCTGTACATTAAGCTCGCACGAAAGTGTCTATCCTGCACTCGCGGGGTACTCACACTCGGGCTGACGTCCTCGTCTGAAAATTCCCGCTAGTGCATCACCTACCATTTTCGTAGCTCGTTATGTAATATACTATAACTTACACCCACATCGAATACAGAATAATTCAGGACTTCCTATTATTTATTTAGGGTGTTAGATAAAGATGAGGCAAAAATTCAAGGGGTTATTTCTTGGCCTATTCTATTAATATATTGTCCTATGATGATTATTGAAAAACCCCTTTGTTTCGAAGATACAGGGTGAACAAAATTTGCGACAACCATATTCGATGTTTGTAGTAATCGACTTTTCTTTGACTATCGCGTATGGATGTATGTTAGTATCCACGATAACTCTAGAACGAAAATACCTAAGCACTTAAAATTTTGTATTTAAGCTTGTATCCATTTGGCTTAGAGCTGATTAGATTTTGGGAGAAATCCAGCGGCGGGTAGGGGGGGGGGGGTTATTAGGTTCAATTTTTGTTTTTATCAAATATTTCGGAAACAGTTGCATTTTTCAGAGACAAAAATGCCTAGATATGGGTTATATGACTAGATTATCTTCTATGTAATTTTTTGATACGATGCGTAATTTAGCGGCAAAACAATTCCTAAGGTAGAATTTGGAGAATTTGGACGACTTGCGAAATCGCATAGTTGCGGGGGTGTAACTGAATTAGAAACGACCCTGGTGTGTTTGAAAGAGTTCGGCAGTCAATGACAAGAAGATTGAATGCTTGTGTTCAGGCTGGAGGAAGTCATTTCGAACATTTATTGTAAGTTGAGCAACTTTACATGTACTTTTTGATAATAAAATGTTACTGCCGCAAATTTTCTTTACCCACAACACACACAACAAAGGGGTTTTTCAAAAATCATCATAGGACAAAATATTCCTAGAATAGGCCAAGGAAAGGAAAGGGAAAGGGCCACGTATTTCATTCCCTCCCCACGGGGGAGGGCGGGCTGCTCGAGCTTTCCGAGCTCCTTCAGCCACAATCATGGATTACCAGCATACAATACGTATATATGCATGGTGGGATTAAGGATGGGTGTGGTCAGGATAGGATCGGAAGGAACGGAGTTAGGGTTCTGAGAGGGAAAATACTACCCCAGCATTCGCCAAAGTAGCCGCACATGGTGTGCACATACGCAGTGACCATGCCGCTACATGTGTATGAGGAAACCCCCCTGAAAATACCTCATACAAGGTAGACCCCTTACCTTCCGAATGCTAAGCAGGTCGTGTCACCACTACGCTACCAGATCGGTAAATAGGCCAAGAAATAACCCCTTGAATTTTTTCCGCATGTTTATCTAACACCCTGTATACGCTAACAATTTTTTTTTTCATTTTTACACTAATCCCGTTTGTGCGACTTTCGTAGCTCGTTATGTAATATACCATAACTTGCGCCCACATCGAATACAGGATAATATCAGGGATTTCTATTATTTATTATCTTCGATAACAATACAATTTTTACACTAATAAGGATTAATGTCACATTAATTAATTCAGATTCATCGATGTCTAAATTTTTAGCATTTGCGGGGTTGGTAAATTCGTTGTTATAATCTTGAAAAATAAATTCAGCTGCTAATTTAAATTAATAATTATTAAATTGTATAATGTAATAAAAGAAAAAATAAAAAAAAATGATTACAAATAACATCGTGTACGTAATGCATGGAATACATTGTAATCGCAAGTTTGTAGTTACACATATCTTCCACTTAGTGCGTAAATAATTAGTTTGCATTCATTTGTTAATAGTTATTTAACGAACTAGTGTATTAATGAAAGCGATTAATAATCGAGACATTTTAACACGTGAGCGAAGCGAGCGCGTTAATGATTGAGATTATTAATCGCATTTTAATATACGTGTCCGTTACAATATTTTTCCGTCGACCGTTTTTTAAAATTAAGACAATTTATTTTACTTTCTTCAACAAGTGAGTGAAATACAATTTCTACCAATTATTCCTTAAATTTAAAGCCGGAGTTTTACTATACCCGCATAGGATTAAGTTCCTTACGTTCACAATAATTTATATTTATGTTACCAATTGTACAATCTTTGAAATTGAAACAAAGTATTTTGGTATTACCAATTATATTATATTTGGAATTCAAATGTAGGTTCAGGTCGTTATTATTTTGGATGTTTATGGTGGAGTTTGTGTCGTTGTCAGAAAAATTAGTATTACTATCATGTGTTTCACAGAGTATTTTTTTGACTGTATCGAGTTTATTTTGTAGCGAATTTTCAATTTATCCTTTTGCAACGCTAGTTGATTTCCAACCACCAAGACGTTTGATTTCTGAAAAATCTGCTCCACTGTTGGAAAGTATCGAAGCAGAAGAACGTCGAAAACAATGTCCGGTGTAAAGATGAGGCTGCTCCAATTTCAAAAAAGTTGTAATAGTGCACGGTAATTTGGAAAATGTGTTTATGAGAACATTACAGAACATTTATCATTTTTATAAAAAAAACGCTGTATAGCGTCTAATTAATGCGAGAATATTTTGTTCATTATCTACTATGGTAAATATTCTGTTCGTGTGCGTTTTAGATGCTTTAATTGTTACTAGAAATTTAGATGATAAATCTTGAACATCATCCGTTAGTAAATTCAGCAGTTCATGTTTTCTCAATGCACCAGCTACTCCGAAAACCAATGCAATCTACGAATTGAAGTAATTTTTTTATTTGAAAATTTTGATTAACTTTTTTGTTCTCTTACCTTTGACATTATGAAGATGTTGTTAGGAGTATCAGCAATAAATTTTTGAATTTGTTCCTTTTCCAATATCTTTGACTTTTTTGGTAAATATCCTTCCTTTTGCCTCTTGATAAACATTATGAGTTTATTAAATTTGCTTATGTCGACGTTGTGATTCAAATTTAATGTTGATTTCAACATTAATTAGTATTTTGGCCACATACTTGCAATTAAACCTTTTTAGCCGATTCTGAATAATTCTTCACTTCTTTTTCATTGGGCCATGATATAAATTCGGCATATGTTTTCTCATACAGGCTTCTACTCTTTTTTGGTAGTAAGCTCAAAGATGCAAAATTTGCAGTTATCGCCACTTCTGATGGTAACATGGACTCTTCGACGATGTCCATTTATTCTATATTTGTAAAATTCGTGTTAAAAACTTTGGGTTTGTCACTTTTGACAGCAATAGTAATACGCCGCTTGAGTTTCTATATAAAATCGTTTATTAATGAAAAAATCGTTCATTAATAGGTATCATTAATGAATGATTTTGTATACATTAATAAAGCATGTTAATGCACGGTCGACGGACAAAAAAATAAATATATGAAAATGATCATGGTTTTGTTGCGGCGGAACAAATAGTAAACGTATTGCTAAAATAAATTAATCTTTTAATGTATTTAATTTGACATTTGTCAACAAATATTTCAAAATTTAATTTTTTCTACTTTTATGTGAACGATTACAAAGAATGTATTCTAATACGTGCAATTCAAATTTGGTTCGGCCAATATTTTATCATCGTACGCCTCGTTAAAAAGAACAGCCTCGCACCAAGAAATGTGTAAACAGCGCACTAGTTGTGAAATCTACTATTTCATGTTAACATTTTATTAGGAAATCGCCATATAACGAACGTATTTCAGGACTATTTCACTCGTTAACATTTTACTTAGAAATCGCCATAGTAACGAACGTATTTCAGCGGCAAACACGTTGCTTGATAAAATTTGGCAAAACCAGTTATATTGATAATGATAAAATTTTGACGTTTATAAAATATTTTAAGTATGTTTTGTAATAAAAATTGTCAAATTGACAGCGTGTTTATGTTACATATTCTGTTTTTGTTCAATAAAAGCTAAATATTAAAATATTGTTGTAATAATTTGTCTGTAATAACATTGGATCAAATCGTTCATCGAAA
Organism: Vesta saturnalis; assembly: GCA_036346205.1. Lineage (NCBI taxonomy): Eukaryota > Metazoa > Arthropoda > Insecta > Coleoptera > Lampyridae > Vesta > Vesta saturnalis. The sequence goes on along the minus strand of JARFJB010002176.1, from coordinate 3,939,627 downwards.
TAATTATGTATGGAAAATTTTCGATGGTGATAATATTCAAGTTAGTTTATTATAATTATATATTATATTAAAACCATGCCTGACGGCTCGTGTTTTGTTACAATGTCATTCTCGAAATTCGAAACAAACAACTTTCATAACATCGCAAATTTTGCCGACAAAACTATTAGTGTATTATAGACAAAACACGTTGCTTGATAAAATTTGGCAAAACCTACAGTTGGTATTGATAAGTGATAAAATTTTGACGTTTATAAAATATTTTAAGTATGCTTTGTAATAAAAATTGTCAAATTGACAGCGGAGCTTTACTTGTTTTAGTTAAATTATACGATGGAGAATAGATTTGGGTGTAGTCGATTACTGAAATAGAGCAAGCAATTAACGAAACAATACTATAATACAATAAAGACAAAACGATCTGTTTGGGAACAGTTTTCTCAGTTTTTACTGTGAGAAAATGCAGTTTAGATAAGGATACGGAACCCGAAATTATAGCCAACATTCTCGAAGATTATGCATATAATATGAAAAATAAATGGTGAGAATTATAAAGAATCAAGTATAAAATCTATATGGACACAACCGCTAAAATAATTCAAGAGAAATATTTTAAAGAATTTGATAAACATATTGATCCATTTCAAAGTATTACATTCAAATCAGCTCGGCTAGAGACACGAAACGCCGTCAACTTCAGATTATACCAGAGAAAGAAAACAAAGTTCCAGTGCATTTACCACAGAACAGTTTTAGATATGGTGCAGTGCTACAACGAAGACAATCCGGAAGGATTACAGAAAAATTTTCATCTTTGCTCCTTTGAACTTGCATGGCGGGTAATGAGGCTGCAAATTGTAAAATACAATATTTTCAGAAAGAGCTTGACTTAAAAGGTGAATTCACTGGAAGAGTAGAATACAACCCAATATTCTCAAAAACTACCCAAGGAGGCTCAAAAATTATCGAATAGTAAATGGCTAGTAAGAAAAAAGTTAATGACAATATGTGTCCAGTTCGTATTTATTTGAAGCTTATCGAAAAAGATTGACAAATCTTAATATAACAACAGAAAGATCTTTTTACAGTACATCCTAATTGGCAAAAGGAGTATGGTATAAGAATATGCCTTTGGGACTCAACAATATTTCAAAATGGACAAAATTATCAGCAAAAAAATTGGTCTAGATGTTAAAAATTTAAAGTGACTAATCATTCCCACCGTTCCTCTGCTATATCAACATTGGCAAAAAAGGTACCGGTGAACAAGAACTCATTAAACTAACAGGACATTCTAGTGCTCAGTCTTTGAAACCTTATTTACATCTAGATCCCGAACACCATTTAAAACTGATTGAAAATTTAAGGCAAGATATACCAACATCGACACATTCAACTCAAGTGGAAAAAATGATTCAAATCAAAAAATTACTATAATTGTAATTTTTACTTTACAAAATAGTCAATTCCATAACGTTAGTGAGTGTTTATGTTACATATTCTGTTCTTTGTTCAATAAAAGCTAAATATTAAAATATGTGTGTAATTTTAATTTGTCTCGTGAAATAGTCATGTCGAATACACTCGAGAAAATCAAATTATAGCCAAATAAACGTAGAAATTGTTTTACATTCTTTAAGAAGTTGAAGTATGATGAAAATCCGGGATCAGGAGCAATGCAAGCAAATAGCTTTGGGCAAGCATTCATTTGAACGTAAATATTTGTTTCGTTGTAAAAAAGGAGTTAGTTCTGGTAATATAACCGATATGGATCAAATTCTGTTTCAATCAGAAATAGATACTCAAATAAGATAGGGACAGTTTTAGTAATAATAATAATAATATATATATATATATATATATATATATATATATATATATATATATATATATATAAATAATTGCGTACAACTTTTTTAGTTAATGCCGTGTTAATGATGTGTTTATTATTACATCATCGATACGGAAACTGCACAAACCAACTTTTAACTATAATGGGCAATGCCTTCAACACAGCCAGGGGAAATAATTTTGCCACTAACACAATTGAACTACTATTTTCTTGTTAATAAATTCAATTGCACATTACGTTGTAAACGTATAGAAATCAACAATTTTTTTTAATTTTATGCAAATATAGCTGTTTGCGTGAAAAGCTTACGATCTGCAAGAACTATTTAAAAAATGAATTGGTTTCTTACGTAGTAATAATTATGTAGTACGCGTTAGTGGAATGGTCAAGCAAAAAAGAACCTATCTTAAGTTAATAGTAAGTAAGCAAGATAAGTTCATGTAACGCGCAACAGGATGTAGTTAATCTGTAACAAAATAACCGAAATATCAAAGGAAGATCATTTTACCTAAAAAAGTAATAAAGATGCAAATCTAAATATTAATACCAATATAATACATTATGCACATACACAACTAATTACAAATACAATTCAGTTTCTTGCTGCACGCAGTGAAAGTACACCAACTGAGGTAGTTGATGCTTGAGAAAGGGCCGATACGATATCTAAGCCATTTCGAAATCGCATTATTTGCCGTTTAAAATCATTAATGGACTTATTTTTGAAGCCTTAACTAAATTTCTTTCTCCTAGGTAAATAATGAAATACTATTGGCTACTAATTAGTATTGAGATAGTCACTTTGGTATAACATGTCAAACAAGTTAAACGTTTAAAATTGATGGTAGTAATGAATAAAATAGTATATATATATATATATATATATATATATATATATATATATATATAACTGGAGAACCCGGAAACCGTAAGAGATACGAAGTTAGTTAAATTATGGCAAAGATTCGGAATCTAACGCTGATTTCGAAGGGGCTAAAATTATTTTTTTGAGATTCCGAACGGTTCCGAAACAAGCCGAAAACTTCGTTGTTTTTCCTACCTGAATTGGTATACATATGTAAGTGTAGAAGGTTATGCAATCGAGTTTTTTTCACTATCGCTAAATCGACTTATTCACGTTTGGCCAAGTTTCGCTTAAGATCGGCCACGATGTCTGTGTATGTTAATATCCACGATAACTCCAAAAAGAAAACACCTTCAAATTTTGTATTTAAGGTTGCTTTCATTTCTCCTGGAACTGGTTAGATTTTGGGAAAAGTTCAGAGGCTTATTAGGAACTGTTTTCGATGTTTATCAAATATTTCTGAAACAGCTGTATATTTCAAAAATATAAACATACCAATATATAATTTATTATATATTTAGAATGTATATCAATCAGTTCTACATACATAAAGACAATATTTGCATCGATTGGGGCTTGAATCTCGATGGCGCAGATGGTTAGCGGGGTACTCTAGCAAAGTACAGGTCGTAGGTTCGAATCCTACTCTAGGTAAACTTTTTATTTATGTGTTTAATAAAATTAATAATAATTTTTAATACCAATATATAGACCTTAATCATATATGTTAATTATGTTCTATGCAATTTTTTCATACGACGCGTAATTTAGCCGCAAAAAATTGCTAAGGTAGACTTTAAGTGTTATTTCCAATGTTTCCAATACCTGATTAATGAATAATTTGATAAGAAAGTGTGCAGACACATTTTTTAAAGAAAATTCAATTTTGCATGACTTCTTTGTAAAGTCTTTTAATGTAAAGCAAAATAAAGGCAAATGATTTGCTTTCTCATATATGTAAACAAATTTTGACGAAAAATTTGTAATAAACAACTTAAAAGCTTACAGCACCTGAATTTGAGTCATATCGGTTTTTAAACGCGATAATCCCCCATTTTTGATTCGCCGTTTTGAATTTTTTTACTTTGACAAATGATTTATACTTAATGATCTTAAAAAATTCCAATACCCGACTTTCAAAGAAATAGGTTAAAAATTAAAAAATGCACAATTTTTCACCCTAAAAACGGTGCGCTACTGTTTTTTTTAATTTTTTTAATATTCTAAGCCCCCAAAAATGCCTTGCCACTGGTTGGATTTTTCTCATTAACTGGAGTTTTTGTATCAAGTTTCATATTGATAGCTTTAATGGTTTAAAAGATACCGCGCGCGCGCTCACACATACATGCCCACTCACACGGACCCGCTCACGCACACGCACACGCACACGCACACGCACACGCACACGCACACGCACACACACACACCACACGCACAGCGCACGACGCCACGCGCACGAACAGCACACGCACAGCGCAGCACGCACACGCACAGCACGCACACGCACACGCACACGCACACGCACACGCACACGCACACGCACACACACACACACACACACACACACACGAACACACACACACACACACACACACACACACACACGCACGCGTGTTACACGGGTTGCTTATGCCATAAAACGTCAATAAACTTTGAAAATTTAAACCGATTATATAGCTTTCTGTTATACGTAAGTATATGAGAAAGCAATTAAATAAATATGATAGAAAATACAAACGTTGACTTTTCCCCGTTAAGGAGCCTTCAAAAGTTGCAATGTTTCGTTTGTTTGTTAGTAAATGTTTGTTATAAATAATATTTATTTTCATACTACACACAGATTAACTCTTGAAGCTTTAGGTTGCATGGTTACCATACTTTTTGCAAGGTTTCCCCAAGAGGCCATATGGCCTAACATTTACATCTAGCGTGTCAAAGTAGGAACTATGGGGCTGAGAACTCTGGGTGTTTTCAAGATAACAGATGCTTTCTTTGGTACACTGTGGCATTTTATAAATGAGATCGCCACGAATTAGGATCTTCGTGGTCTGGGTAAATCAAAATCTGTAGCAATTTGGAGGTTACCCAAAAATGACAGGACAGTTCATTGTTTTCAATAGTAACTAGATTTATTAGATCATTGAACCACAGAGCTACAGCAACACGACTTAATAATAAGAAATATTTGCGAAAATAATTAACAATATACAGGGTGTTTCTGAAATAGGGTTCCGAATTTCTACTGCATGTAGAACTCATTAAAATAAGACAAAATGTTCATATAAATATGGCTAAGCCATTAAATAGTTACAGCTATCTGAAAGGGTTCAATTTAAATCATGATTTTGATCCAGTTATTTCAAAAAGCGTATGAAAGATAAAGAGACGTAATTTATAAAGGTAACATATCATAACATTTTATAACACGCCGAGTAACATAGCATAGGCCATTTTCGTTATTCGAATCATATGCGTCCATATTTCAGAGATTGGATGAAAATATCAAAGTCCTAAAAATTTTGTACGACCTTTTGCAATTTTTCTGACAAGATTCATAAATTTTGGACAGTTTAACGTAAAAATGTCGTCTTTGTTACTGGAATTGATTCCGAAGTTGAATAACAGTAATGTTTATCAAATAATTGATAATTTTCAAACTCATTTTAAGCACAAAAAGGCCGTTTGCCGATATCGATTAGCAAAGACGATTATTTTTTAAATTACTGTCCAAAATTTATGAATTTGTTAAGAAAAATTGCAAAAGGTCGTACAAAATTTTGGGACTCATTGAGGACCTTTCGAATCGAAAACTAGTATGAAAATTATGGTTAAGTGATTTCTTTATCTATGGTTTTGAATAAGAATAAATATTTCTCGAACCTTTCAAGACTTACTTTTAATTTTAAAATTTTGTATTTGCGAAAAAATTTAAAACATATTTAATAAGACGTCGCATGATAAATTAGTTAAGTGATTTCCATCATTTTTTCAGGTAAACTGATTCAGAAATTTTGAAAACTAAAGGGTATAATTAAAATTTAATTGGAAGTGATAGTATTTTTAATCGATCTACGTATGTCAACAAACATTTGAATTTTCAAGGCGTATTAGAATAAAGGCAATAAAAAGCATTATGGAGGCAATGCTTTGCCATTGATCTGTAATATTTCATTGAAACTATTATTGATTTTAGATATTTAGTGTCAAATTCAAACCAAGAAATTAAAAAAATCCAGGTCCGTATTTGACAAAAATGACCTGTCGGTGGTATGTTGAAGACGATTCGTTAAATATCAGATTCGGAAGCTTTACCATAACTTAACAAAAGATTCGAGTTTCTAACACCCTGTATAAACCACACTGGAAAAGACTTTCTTCGCCTCGACTTCTTATTTCCCTCGAGGCGTCCGCCTGTAAAAGGATAATTATATACCTTGGTATATAATATCATAGTATTTACAATCAGTTAATAATACACGACTTTCAAACCATTGACAGGTTATGTATAGAAGGTTAAAAGTAAACAGTTTCGGATCGAAAGTGTTGACTTCTCAATCTGTATAGATAACCTAAAATGTACTATATACTATTTAATATAGTATATTGTTTATTTGTCGAAAAAATATTAAAAAAATGTTGAGTAAAAATATAAACGGCAATTCCTATTGCGTACAATTTAGCCTACTGCATTATCACTAATTTATTGGAACTAACAGATTGTGAATAAGTAATATAATGCCTCAACGACAGTTTCATTTCTCTCGAGAACAGTTCAGCAGGAATAGACGATCTTGGTGATTAATATAAGCTTGTTTTTTCTTTATTCCTTAAACTGTTCCCTGTGTTTTTTTAATTTTCTACCGTTTCGTAGAATCGATTAATAAAACTGTTTGTCCCCCTAATCATTTTAAAACTGGTTATATCATTAGAGGCTAATGCTATAACCAGTTTTGAAATCGCACTAACATTTCTATTAATGAGAACCATAACTAGGTTAAAATGACAATTAAAGCACAAGTTATTAATTCAGTAATTGCTAGTGAAGCATCAGAAAACTGAATTGAATTTTTATTATCACTTCAAAATGTTCTCAATAAAATAAATCAGTTTCCAATCATGCATCCGGTCAAATATAGGTCATTGGTACTTTGGTAATATTTTCCTGTAGATTTGAACTAAACAACATCACAAATTTTGAGCGGCTTAACCATGTAAGATGCTGCGTGGGAAATAGTTTTGTATGCCAAGGGCAAAAAATGTTAGCTTGACGGCCGAAAGGGAAATTGGCGGGCGAAGCCAATAATCTTGAGTCCGTCAAAGATATTCTGGGTCCGTGCCGTACACAAAATTTTGTATGTAACCGTTAAGTAAATATGAATACACAATGATATTCAAGTTATTTATGTGCAGAATCAGTACTAAAATTCTCAGTCTGCTCCGATGTGGAACCGAAAATAGCAACGCGTATACGTCAAATAACAAACAACATTAATTATAAAATTTCATTTTGCAATTCAGTATAATTAGTTGACTTCACAAAAGATTGAGGTTATGTATCTACATTTACTTGTATACAAAGTTTCTGAAAAATCAGCATAAAGTGCCATCTATCACACTGCTAGAAGAAATTGAGCGGACAAAAAGGTATTTTGTGTCCGCTGTCTGCGTTCGGAAACTATATGTTTTCTGGCCTAGGCGGGTAAAATATTACTAAATTGACGAAGAGAAAATTCGACATAATCGACATTTGACACAACACAAAGCCTAATAATGTTACCGTGTACGTGTACGTACTAGTTCCTTATAAACTAAAAATTACACCTATAAATTATTATAAAGTCAACAAATCGGTAAGGTACCTACAAAATTTGAGTAATGAATAATTTCGCAATTGCATTTTTTAGGTTATATTGGTTAATGTCAATTGTCAGTATTGCCAACTTAATTTCAACAGGTACGAAATTTTATAAAGTACAACAATTTTTTTTACAGATTTTAATAACAATAGTTGACCTCGGCACAAAAAATCTTGTGACGCACTATTTACGATTGCTACATAGGGTGCAAAATGACATTTTGCGGAATGCGGTTGCACACAAAAGTATTTTATCAACTAGAATCGAACCTTGTAATTAAGAAATCCTAGATTATTAAATTCCACCCTAATTCCCACCTAAAATCTCAAAATGATAAATCAATTGATTCAAAATAGTAATCGTAAATGTATCGTTTTAACAAGCGATATTTTTCAAAAAGTTTCAAAACGAATATTGGACGAAAGAAAAGCGTAGATGATTGAAATTTGAATTTTTTGTTGTTCTTTTCTGTCTGAAGAATGGAATTCTTCATAAAAATTGAACGCACTACAAACGGTTTCATGTTAGCGCACTTTCTCTTGCGCAACGGAGCACCGTAATACTACTAAATTTATTTATTTCACAAGATATCTGCACTAAGGAATTATTGCTTTCTTTAGGGAACAATAATAAGGTGCGTAATTTCAAATGAGTTAGCTTTGTTATCATGAACGATGTAGTGTGGATTAAAAAAAATGTTAGTAAATTACACTGCGCAATGCTTGCAAAATACTGGGTCCTCTAATGACAATCTAAGGCATAATTGTCGACATTTTACATATAAATACAAAACATTCTCAACTTACTTAATAACTACCGCAACAAACAAATTCATAATTTTTGTAAATAAACTCTTACCAACTGGAATTGAGATGTATTAAAACTACTGCTTATAATCGATTTTTGTTCTATGTGTACTTTATCATGACATCACAAAATGTTACTTATCCAAATTTCGAATATTCTTAACTCCACGATGGACCTTTAATGAAGATAATTAGATGATATTTCAAAAATGTATTTGTGTCAATAATGCACCTAGTGCCTAGCCGAGGCAACGATGCACAATAAGATTAGACTAAAATTTTCTTTAAACTTTAATAAAATTGTCCAAGAGACACGAAAAAATTGTTCTCTACAAAAATATAATTAAAATTTTTGATATTCTTGCACCTGATAATTTTGCCGTGAACGTCAAAAACTGACTTTTATTACCTACGGTAACGTTTGTATTGTTCCCGGGTCGACGATATGAATGGGTACCGATAATTTTTTTTTAATATTGCTCAAATTAGGGCTTGAGATAAAATATGGTACGTGTCGCGTTCGTAAAAAGATTTATAATAAATGTTATTGCATTGTTAAGAAACGGTTTAATTTCTTTTAAACAATATTAACTATAACAAACAAAATATACCCACGTACCACACAAAATTAAAAAACGCCGAACTCGTTTCGATAGCTACGCTATCATCAACAGCGGTCGACCGCTGTTAATGATAGCGTAGCTATCGAAACGGTGTTTTTTAATTTTGTGTGGTACGTGTGTATATTTTGTTTGTTACAGATCCTGCCACAGTTCCAGTGTTCCAGATTTTTCAAATGTTAACTATATGTATAGGATTTGAGCAGAACATGTGCAAGAAAAATTGCATACATTGTACGCGCTCACTTAAACCTACAACAAAAAAATTCAAAAACAAACAATGTAATGACGTATTAAATGTAGAAACTTAAACTTAATAATTTCAATTTTGAAAATAAAAAAAAACACTCCAAAAGGATTTTAGTTTGGTTACGACTTAAAACAATATAGATTAGAATTTAATCGTTAATGGATATCTATAGGGTAATATTAAAAAAAAATAATTAAAGGTTTAATGGATGTATTATTAGTAGGTAATGAATAAATTAAGTAAGATGAAAATGTATTTTTCGTATTGTTGTGTAATTGCACTCAAATCAAAGTTATTGAGATATAAAACTAAAGTAAGGTGTCTTAAAATTTTTCACAAATTACCTAGGTTTTGAATACGATATATTATTTTTAATTATTTTATTTTATTTCTTTACATGCGAAAGCCCAATTACAATGCAGCAGCAGTAAGCAATACATAATACTAAATATTAAGTAGCAATATTTTCAAGTACAAATACAACTAAATTAAATTCCAGCAAAAAAGAAAGAGAAAGAAAAAAATCATAATGACAAATAATGCAAGTAATAATAAAACTAAAAAGAAGACATTGTAATGCGTGTACTAATCTCATCACCAAACCCTTATTGTTCATTACATACCAAGCTATTATTGATGTGCAATTATTACACCTAGTTTAGGTTAAGTGCGTATTTTAATATGAAATATTGTAAATTATCATTAAAGATATCTAAGTCATTTGATGATTCATTATACAGGCGCAAGATACTGTTAATGGGCGAATAAGCTGAAGCATTGGTGCGTGCGAAAGCAACATAAAAAAGCATGCGAGAACGACAGAAATAAGTTTGTAGGGCAATCCCAATTTGATTTAGCAATTCTACACAGTTAATATGACCATAAACAACATTGTAAAGAAATATTTCTTTGCGTAGTTAAACTTTGCGTATTAAACAAATCCAGTAACTGTGCGGTAGAAATTAAGTTCGAATAATGTCCATTCGTTCTATAAAATAAATATCTTAGAAATCTCTTTTGTAACTTTTCGAAATTATTTTTGTGTACTTCGTAAAATGACTCCATACGACGGAAGCATATTCCAAATTAGACCTAACCAAAGAAGTATATAGCAATTTCCAGGTGGATATCGACTTAAATGTGTTTCCTTGTCTAATCAATAATCCTAAATTACGATAAGCTTTACGTACGACATTTGAATAATGTGAAGTAAATGTCAAGTTACAGTCAAACAAAACACCTAGGTCGCGAATTTCACTTATGCGATTTAAGTTTTCGCCATTTATACAGTAATCATATTGTACTGTGCGGCGGCTTCCCCTGGCAAAGGTTAACACATGGCACTTTGACAGACACTTAGTAACTTGCATTAAATCATCTTGGATATCTACCATATCTTGAATTTTTCTAATTACTTTAAAAGATTTTAGGTCATCTGCATAAAGTAGGAGCTCTGCGGACTTAAAACAATCAACAACCTCGTCAATAACCAAATTAAAAGGTCCTAGCACAGAACCCTGAGGTACCTCACACTTAGCGACATATTCCTTCGATGCATTGCCTTTGTTCCAAACGTACTGACGCCGCCTGGACAAGTACGATTTAACTAACTGTACAATATTATGTAGTATTCCATAATACCTTAATTTTGATAAAATTATGAACTGGTCCGCTCTATCGAATGCCTTCGAAAATATTCAAGTTAGTATTAAAAAATTGAGTAAAACTGTTTAAATTAGTAATGGTTGACCCTACAGCAATGAAGCCGTGTTGTTTAGGTGAAAGATGTGGAGTGAATTGTTTAAAAAAGTTTGTTATCTAAAGTTAATTCAAAAATTTTGTCTTGTGGTAGAAAACACAGAAAACACAGTAACAAGGCGAAAGTTTTGGAATGATTGGCGACTCTCACCTTTCTTGTTCAAAAATAAAATTAAGCAAATCATTAGAAAAGGTCAATTATCGAAAAAGTTAGGTATATCTAATAATATCCAACTTATCGAAATTACGACATACAAGTGCAAATCTAAAAAAATTGTTAAATTTACCAGATAAAAGTCACACTCGTTATTGGCTCCAAATAAAAAATTTACGTATTTTATTTTTATTAATAAAAATTTGGAAATATAACCGGTAATTACAAGACATGTATAAATTAAAACTAATAATCTTTAATTACGAGATAAAAGTCGTAGTTATTATTCCAAATCAGAAATTGCAGATTTGTGAATCTTCTGCGCTTGGATGGAAAAAGTTATTAATTATTTATGTTATGAGCAATTAACGCATCCTTCTCAACAAATAAATTTCATAATTGTATTGGAAGTTTTTTTAGAGTCATTAAAAACAGAAATTATTAAAATTGCTGACAAACTTACGCTGGCGGCATCATTAATACAAAATCCTTTATAACAACACGTTACAAAAATCAGGAATATAAAAATAGAGACAAAATAGGTATTTATTTTTATGAAACCGATAGAATATTTTAAATGCTATAAAACCATTTAAAGTTTCCTCAGTTATGATTACATTTTTATAAAGTGTAGAGAAGACAATAATTTATTGTTTAAAATTTGATGGGTTTATAAAAATATTTTATTGTGGAAGAAGTACTTTTTATTTGACACGCAATCGAATCTGAAACTAGCAAAAAAGGCTATAATTAATCACGTACAGTTTATTGATACAATTTAATTCAAAATGTATTTTGAGTATATATTATCAAAACAAAAACTGCAATATAAGCTAAAATTGGCTATTAAGATAATAAAGTTCGTTACTACCTTACGATACTGTTTTCTCTAATTCTACGTTAATTAAAATTTAATTTACTACGTGTACATGGTATCCAATTAACAAAATATGCAAGTTACTTTATAATTAAGCAAAAAACACGAGGAAATGTCAATGCGGGTATGTAATCCAGTAATTTTTTTATAGTGTACCTATTTCTATAGATATACGCATACGGGATATAGCTTTGTACACCCCTGCTTAGTTGAGAAAACAACCCTTCTGTAACAGCAGCTGTTTCTATTACGTTTTCATGTATCATAACGCGCTATTCGCCGATAGATGGCAACACGAGTAACGAAAATTATAAATAGCTTCCCAATTACGCTGTTTGATTGAAAAATTATTTATTTACTTTTAATATAGCTAAATAAGGTTTGCTTTGTATTCTGGATGTAGAATTTAATAGCTTTCACTCTTTGTGAATAAGTAGTTTACGGTCAAGCATGTGGCGCCTTTTGCGGACTTTAAACAAAGCTTTGGGTATCAAACTACAGTAATAATAAGAGTTTAAAAAATACATTAGCATTTCTTTTAGTTAAGTAAGTTAGATGCAAACAGTGTAAAAAATGCTCGCAACAATGCCTAAATTAACTGTAATAAACAAACCACCTTTCTTTACAAAAAATCCAGTTTAGTAATTTTTAAAAGGCTTCTTCCGAAAGTTCACGCAAATAAACAATAAATTAAAAGAAATTCTACTAATTGCTTATTTATTCCGTTATTAAATAACTATTTTTTATTATAAATGTATTCCTAGAATTTATAGTATACATAAATCAAGCCAAAATAAAAGATGATATGACATTTTAAGGTAAGTATTTAAGCACGGTTCTCAATTAAGGTAACAAATGATGAAAAGGTAAATTTTATTATTTCATATAAATTATACATTTTAATTTTTGTACATTTTAATGAAGTTGTGTGTAACTTTAAAGCTTTATACCTACTAATTAAAATTCCTCCAATTATCTGTAATTGTTTTATCGGTTAAAAAGATGTATTTGTTTAATTTTTTTCTTAATGTATCTACTGCAAACCTAATTTGAGACTTATCATATCCTCTATCTTCTATTTCCATTGAAATGATGATCTGCAAGCTTTACTGCAATTCTATCAGAAACGGGAATAAATAAGTCCAAAAATTATGAAAATGCAAACTTTCACCCTTGTCATTCACAAATAAAATACTTACTTTTGGTTTCGTAATTAGGTATTTTTAAAAATACACGATACGTACCCAAAAGATAAGTATCTTAATTATATCCAAAACAACTTTTTCTTAACCCAAAAAAAAGTACATGAAAAATTATAGGCTATCTGCAGTTCCTGAAGTTTGGTATTTAATAAAGGTTGCAGAAGCTTTACAAATTAAAATATGTGAAAGAATCTATTTTTGCCACGTATTTTTTTATACAGCTTCAAGAATATATATATATATATATATATATATATATATATATATATATATATATATATATATATATATATATATATAACGTAATTTTAACATGTTGCTAAGATCAAATTGTACGCTTGTTTGCGTGTTTGCATGAATGCTTCATCGTGTGCTTGCATATTAGTGCAACGGGTGTCTATTAACGATTGAAGCTGACGTCATGTAGCAAATTTTGGTTAGGTTGGTACCACTACACTTCATTTCGGTCGCAACGATTGACATTAGCGTCCCATCGGATAATCACGTTTGATGTAAATTATTATTTAACAAAATAAATTTTAAAATCATTGTTATGACAAAAATATAAACTAACATTCTTCATTAAATTAAGGTAATTACCAAAAATGTTGAAAATGAGGACCCTGATGCTATGGACATAAACTAAATGTTTTCAAAAACATGCTGAAGTTCTTCCCGTGTAATAGCCTGAACCTCGTGTTCCACTGCTTCCATTAATTCATTTAAATTATGCAATCTCTTTCTATAAATATTGTCTTTAATCTTTCCAATATAACGAAAAATTAATACAGGAATTTTGCCACTATGGCAAAAAAAGGTAGCAACCGATTGATTTTACAATATAATTGTCAGTATTGAAAATACTACGCAAAGAAATTTCCTAGATTTGACATAACGTCAGCTTCAATCATTAATAGACACGTGTTATGCGTTTGTTCACGTAATATGTCTGTGCGTGGGTGTGGTTAGGTGTTTGATAACTTCTTATTGCATATTAGGTTGGGGAAAAAGTTTCTTCGCATTTTGTATGAAAACTCAAGACATTCTTTTTTATTTAAATTTAATTATAGTATATATGTGACATTTTGTTCGACGATTTTTTGCCATTTTGTAGGTTGTGACATGATCCCGTTGCTGTGGAAATTTTGGGACTTCTGATAAAGAAAACGCGTTTGGCAATTCTGTCTTGATGTTAACCTGACACTGCCTAAAGAATTCTGAAGAGACCGAAACAGGTGGAAATCTGAAGGTGCAAGGTCAAGGCGGATGTATTAACACATCCCAAACAAACTCTCTTAATTTTTTCTGAGTGACTAAAGATGTGTGTGGTCTAGCGTTATCGTGATTAAAAACCACACCCTTTCTATTGATCAATTCCGGACGGTTTCTCTCAACTTCTTGCTTTAATCTCATCAGTTATTGGGAGTAGAGTACCGAATCGATGGTTTTGCCCGGCGGTAAAAGCTTATAATGAACAATGCCCTTCCAATCCCACCATACACACAGCATCACCTTATTGCGAGTTAACTCGGACTTCGCCACAGCCTGTGAAGCCTGACCGACCTTTTTCGCATATTCTTGTCGTACGTGATTCACTTTTCATCACCAGTTATCAATCTCTTCAAAAACGATTCGGTTTTATTACGTCTCCATAAAGAATCGCAAATTGGTACACGGTTTATAGGTTTCTTTGGTGAGCTCGTGTGGCACGCAAATATAGAACTGTTTTATGTACCCAGCTTTCTTCAAATGAACCAAAACTGTTTTGTGGTCAATTTCCAGTTCTTCAGCTCCGTCGTAACTAATGTTATGCCGATCTTGCTCCACTCTTTCAAAAATGGCGTTCATTTTATCTGTAACATGGCGACAGGAGCGAGGTGCATTCTTGATGTCAAAATTCTCGGATTGAAAACGCTTAAACCAACTTTCTGCTACTCTTACTGACACTGCATTAGGTCCATAAAAGTCACAAATTTTTTTGCGGCTTGTTTTGCATTTTTTCCTTTTTTGTAATAAAATTTTAAAATGCATCGTATTTCTTCATTAGATTCACTCATTTTGACAGAAAGAAGAACAAATGAAAAATAGCTGTAAACAACAGTTTACTAATTTGTTTCTGTTTTTAAAATGTAACCTTTTTAATGTCATCAAAACCAGATACAAATAGTACCGCTAACGAAATTTTATTACAAGTTTATGCATACTGTATGCGAAAATACTTTTGCCCGACCTATTATTTTAGCTTCTTCGGAATGGTATATTGGCTGTTTGTTGGCTAGTTTATATTCTTTAGGGAGTTGCATGTTTACTTCTTTGAGTGTTTGTGTGCTTACGAGATGTACATGTTCTGTGCTTGGGCATTTAGTAATTGCTAGTTTCTCTTGAGTGTTTGTATGTTAATATGTTAGCGTGTTTACGAGTTTGGGTGTTTGCTGGATTGTCACTAGATTTTTGCTTGTAATTGTGTGCGTATGTGTGTGAGTGTGAGTGTGACTGTGACTGTGAGTGTGAGTGTGAGTGTGAGTGTGCGAGTGTGTGAGTGTGTGAGTGTGTGAGTGTGAAAGTACGTGGTTGTGTGAGGTGTGTGGTTGTGAGTGTGTGAGTGTGTGAGTGTGTGGAGTGTGTGAGTGTGTGAGGTGTGAGTGTGTGAGTGTGTGAGGTGTGTGAGTGTGTGAGTGTGTGAGTGTGTGAGGTGTGTGGAGTGTGTGAGTGTGTGAGTGTGTGAGTGTGTGAGTGTGTGAGTGTGTGAGTGTGTGAGGTCTGTGAGTGTGTGAGTGTGTGAGTGTGTGAGTGTGTGAGTGTGTGTGTGTAGTGTGTGTGAGTGTGTGAGTGTGTGAGTGTGTGAGTGTGTGTGTGTGGAGTGTGTGAGTGTGTGAGTGTGTGAGTGTGTGAGTGTGTGAGTGTGTGAGTGTGTGAGTGTGTGAGGTGTGTGAGTGTGTGAGTGTGAGTGTGTGTGGTGAGTGGTGAGTGTGAGTGTGTGAGTGGTGTGTGAGTGTGTGAGTGTGAGTGTGTGAGGTGGTGTGGGTGGGTGTGAGTGTGTGAGTGGTGAGTGTGAGTGTGGAGTGTGTGAGTGTGTGAGTGTGAGTGTGTGAGTGTGTGAGTGTGGAGGTGTAGTGAGTGTGTGAGGTGTGTGAGTGTGTGGAGTGTGTGGTGTGAGTGTGAGTGTGGAGTGTGTGAGTGTGAGTGTGTGAGTGTGTGAGTGTGTGAGTGTGTGAGTGTGTGAGTGTGTGAGTGTGAGTGTGTGAGGTGTGAGTGTGTGGAGTGTGAGGTGTGAGGTGTGAGTGTGTGAGTGTGTGAGTGAGTGTGTGAGTGTGAGTGTGTGAGTGTGAGTGTGAGTGAGTGAGTGTGAGTGTGGGTGTGTGAGTGTGTGAGTGTGTGAGGTGTGTGAGTGGAGTGTGAGTGTGTGAGGTGTGGTGTGGAGTGTGTGAGTGTGTGAGTGTGTGAGTGTGGTGAGTGTGTGAGGTGTGAGGTGTGTGGAGTGTGTGGGGTGAGTGTGGGTGTGTGAGTGTGTGAGTGTGTGAGGTGTGAGGTGTGAGTGTGAGTGTGAGTGTGAGGTGTGGTGTGTGTGAGTGTGAGTGTGAGTGTGAGTGTGCGTGCGCGTGTGAGTATGCGTGTGTTTGTGCGAATGCGTGTGCGCGTACGGGCGCGGGCGCAAAGGCGGGCGCGCGTGCGTGGCCGGAGCGTGGGAGTGGGCATGGCTGTGGGTGTGGGTGTGGGTGCGGGTTTGGGTGTGGGTTTGTTTATGGGTGTGGGTGTGGGTGTGAGTGTGAGTGTTAGTGTGAGTGTGAGTGTGCGCGTGCGTGTGCGTGTGCGTGTGCGTGTGCGTGTGCGTGTGCGTGTGCGTGTGCGTGTGCGTGTGCGTGTGCGTGCGCGTGTGCGTGTGTGTGTGCGGGCGCGGGCACAAGCGTGGGCGCGCGCGGGCGCGGCGCGTGCGCGGGCGTGGCGCGCGCGCGGGGGTGGCCGGGGCGTGGGAGTGGGCGTGGCTCTGGGTGTGAGTGTGGGTGCGGGTTTGGGTGTGGGTTTGTTTGTGGGTGTGGGTGTGGGTGTGAGTGTGAGTGTTAGTGTGCGTGTGCGTGTGCGTGTGCGTATGCGTGTGTTTGTGCGAATGCCCGTGCGAGTGCGTGTACGTGTGCGTGTGCCTGTGCGTGTGCGTGTGCGTGTGCGTGTGCGTGTGCGTGTGCGTGTGCGTTTTCGCGTTCTTGTGCGTATGCGTGTGCGTGTGCGTGTGCCTATGCGTGCGCGAGTGAGTGTACGTGTGCTTGTGCGTGTATGTGTGCGTGTACGAGTGCTTGTGCGTGTGCGTGTGCGTGTGCGTGTGCGTGTGCGTGTGCTTGTGCGTGTGCGTGCGTGTGCGTGCGTATGCGAGTGCATATGCAAGTGAGTATGTGTGTGGTGCGTGTGCGTGTGCGTGTGCGTGTGCGTTTGCGAGTTCTTGTGCGTATGCGTGTGCGTGTGCGTGTGCGTGCGCGTTTGCATGTACGAGTGCTTGTGCGTGTACGTGTGCGTGTACGAGTGCTTGTGCGTGTGCGTGTGCGTGTGCGTGTGAGTGTGCGTGTGCGTGAGCGTGTGGGTGTGCGAGTGTGTGCGTATGCGTGTGCGTATGCGTGTGCGTGTGCGTGTGCGTGTCTTGTGCGTGTGCGTGTGCGTGTGCTTGTGGGTGTGCGTGTGCGTGTGCGTGTGCGTGTGCGTGTGCGTGTGCGTGTGCGTGTGCGTGTGCGTGTGCGTGTGCTTGTGCGTGTGCGTGTGTGTGCGTGCCTATGCGAGTGCATATGCAAGTGAGTGTGTGTGTGTGTGTGTGTATGTGTATGAGTGTGTGTGTGTGGCTGTAGGATTTACAGTGGGTCCCATTCTAACTCTTTGGCTTCTATAATTCTTTTATTTTTGTGGGACCTCTTGTCTCTAGTGCAAACCACATCAAAATTTCGTATACGCGTCACATGAAAGCCCTTTTTAGCTTTGGAGGAAATCCTTCAAATCGGAAAGTAATCATTACTTATTACCTTCTAATTATACCGTATCCTATCTTTGAACGCTTTATGCTTATTTCTAGTTATATACATTTGCTTCTAACCCCTACTTGATCACTAGTTTTCTTTACTTTAATATACGCAGAGTTTACGTGTTAACCTTAATCGCATGACTCTTATAATCTTAGAAGTAATTCTAGTATTTTGAATTGCGCTATGTTAAACTTGATTATATTCTTAAACAGAGAGTTATAGTTTACCTTATTTGTTTTATGATTTTACTAAGGTGAATATAAGAATGAAATAGGAATATATGTACTTTGCACATTTGATATAAGCGAGTATATGTACAAACAAGTCATGTGTTGGCCGCATTAGATTTTCTTGGTTGCAGATTGTATGCATTAATTAATAAATTAGACCGCAAAGTGGCGTTGCAAATTGTATACGAACTTCTGATTACACCACAAGGTGGTGCTTATAGCTTTAAATTATACCACAGGATGGCGCTGCGAATCCTACGTCCATGTGGTGCTTCTAGTTTAAATTAGATGGCGTTACTAACTGTATACTAACTTTTAATTATACTGTACCGTGTTGCCGGGCTAAGTCCTACTGCTCGAAATGAGAGCCTCAGCGGATCTTCGAAAATAGGAAATCACGGTACATGCGTTGCGCCCACTATTGCAAAAGGAGTCTCGTGCTATTACTTAAAAAGAAATGCGATATTTACCATTCATTACGATTACAAAGCGCTGTATGGGTTTCTCTACGTGAAGGTGGATGAATGACTTAAAGGTGATATTTCATTTTAATCTTTATTCAGTCTCACATAACGAGTATGGGTTTTCAGTGTTAATAAGGTAAAGATGGTGTTGTCAACTGTGTGCTCACTATTGTACGTCTACATGGCGCTAGCTGTGGGAAAATGGGAATCATATCGAAGCCCCACATGTTGGAAATGGGGCCCTGGGTCACATGTTAGAAATTGGTTAAGCACTAGTTTGTGGATACGGTGGCCAGAGCTGAGCCTCACCTGCTGGGAGTTGGATCGAAGCAGAGCCTTACAAAGACATACCAGAAGGTCATGAGGAAATAAGATGATGAAACGCAAATAGGGTACACGATAACGAGGCGGAAAGTCAAAATGGGAAACGCAAGCTCGATAGCGTAACACAGAAACAAAATGGCGCAAATCCAAAGACGCACTGAACAAGAAGTACTGAAACACAGAGTGCGAAAAGAGGCCTCAGAAGGAAGAAACAAACTGGATGCTGCGAAATTGGACAATTTGGGACCTTAAGCCGAAAATCATACGATAACAATATAGCGGAAACATACAAAGATAACGACAAAACTCGGTAACAATGAGGTAGAAGACAAAAAGCCCAACGAAAACAAAAAAGCTATGTCCCTTTCAGATAAGCAATTCGGAGGTGATCAATAAAAGGATTAAAAGACAGCAATTAATAGGAAGTCATGATATTGAGGATTTGTGTTAATCAAGAAAGGTAGGTTACGGTGTCGAAAAATAGCCTACAGTTCCTTTTTAGGGATTTATGTTTTGTTTTATTTATAGGTTTTGGTTGTCCATGTACTTTTAACTTGAATTTTGTTTGTTTGTTTATTGCTACATATTTTACGTTTGTAAGGTTAAGTATGGTTTTACTGCTCTTTCTTTTTGCATTGTATGGTAAACATTGTATATGTACTTGCAGGGGTATTGGTAAGGTACCATCTGTGATCACTGATTATCGACTTATGGATGAATATCCATAAACTGGTATTAAACAATTATACTTAGCCAAGTTGTTGCACAATTTTCACATAATCATTATTAAGAACGCTCGTTGTAATTTTCAAAAGTCACAGTTTGTGTAAATATTTGCACAGAACCGACTCTTCAATTTATTTTAGCTCAATTTGAAGGGTGTGGTATTTTGCTTTTATATTTACCACATTGCTGCTTATTTCGGTTTTAATATCTTGCTGGAATACACGACCAACTCGGTGTATTAATCCTAATTGTAATGTAATTCCTATAATACAGATCATCTTAGATATTAAACCACCATTTACGTTTGGGCTTTGATCTATCTGTTGTTGAATATTATCTACATTTTTCCGTAATACCTTAAGCATTATACTAGTTGAGCTAGAACTCAAAGATGCTGGATCTCAGTTTACTTTTATAGACTGGCTTTCAATACTTTACAACACCTAGTTTCAAAGGCGCAAAGCACCGGTACTAGGTACTGCGGTTTTTAAGGAACAAAGCGGCACCTTTCTAATTTGTGGTCTCACGCCTGCGCCTAGATGAAAGGGGAGTATACAGTGTAACGCGTAGGAGTTGCGATAGATCAAAGAGAAATCAGAGAATTCAACGATATTTAAGAGAAGGCAGATATTTTGTGAGACTAATATTTTTAATGAGTTGAGATGCTCCCTAGTGGATATGTCAATAACTCTTGTGGAAGAGGGCTGTTCCCTGTAATGTGAGCATTTCTACGGGTTAAGACTGTTTCGTAATGTACCAAGTATAGCTGAAGAGAAATATCTTCGGACTCAAATGAGGAAACCTAGCTTTATAGCCGCTAATTTTTCAAATTCAATACCAATCAAGCTAAACCAATCTTTAGAGAAAGTTGAGAAAGAGAATAGAAGTTGACAGATACACCCTAGTACAAAGCCTAAATAAAGTTAAAACCAATTCTGTTACCAACTAATAATGAAGAAACCAGATGGTACCAGCTGGAATGGGCGACTGATGATTTACGGATTGTATACTTGTTGGTTTGTTTTGTTATGACGTATTAAGTAAGGATTTCAATATTACTTGTTTGTTGGTTAATAATATCTGAAGTACTAAGTAGGTACATAAAAATTTTATTGTAAAAACAAGATTTAAAATTTGAAAACACATTTTCATTGTAATTATGCATAACATCGTAAGTACTCCAAGCATCTGTTGTAAACGCATTTGGACTATCATCTATGTGTCATGAATATCAGATGATGTACATCAATTTTTCGACCCACTGAACCTATTTGTAGAACCCCGTTGTATGTACGGTGTGGATAGGGTATCGCAACCTGTAATTCAGTATTTTAAATTCAGTGAATATGCAAAAAGAAACATAATAATCATACCTGTTTGTGAAATTCTGTATATGACATAGGCCTATTTACATTCTTCTGCAGTTTCTACACTGTTACTACTATCATATTTCTTTAATTGCAATTGTGGACAATCACATCCAAGAATATGATCAATTGAATTTATTTCTTCAATTCAACAATTATGTGAGGCAAAGAAACTATATACTGTCCTCCTTTTTATTTATCTTGGGAATACCTGAAAAATAATTTAATATATTGAGTTGTTTTTCACAAAAGTAAAATAATTAAAAGCTTAATTTGAGGAACACACACTAGTGCTAATAGAGGACGCTAAACTGATCAATTTTTCGTAGTAAACTAGCTGGCAAAACCCAATAATAACTAACTACAGTATTTTAAAATGATTGCCCACTTGTGGAAAACCACTGGTACTAAGTTCAGAATTTTAATTAAAAGATGGGGTCTTTGGTACGCAAACAAGGGCGTGATTGTGGTAGACCACATCGCCATGGTGTACGTGTAGAAGAAGACATTTTGGATATGATAGTTGACATACCTTCATTAAAGACTCGAGAAATTTCACGGGAGCTAAGAGTGTCGCAGTGGATGTTTTGGCGAACTTTAAAAATGCCATGCCATAAGTGATTAACATGTCACAATACTGTTCATAGGTATAGTGATATCTTTCCATTCTAAAGTTTGAAATTCAAAATTTATTTACTTGCAGTAGGAGGACAAGTCACTTACTTGGTAAATGTCAACAAAGCAACAATCGATATGACATTGACATGTCAGATTGT